>WAAE01009361.1:0-35114 GCA_013400495.1 Nicator chloris | reverse complement strand
ACCTAAAATTAGTATGTTTCAAAGACATTGCAGTGTGCCTATTGCCCTGTATCCCTCAGTCAGCACTTTCAGTCACTCTTGGGTTGACAGGGGTTGAGAGCAACTGTGACTTTTTTACTGATATGACCTGAAAAAAAATCTTAAATCATATTTGTGCTAGACAACTTGATTTATCTTCTGAAGACTTTGTTGTAATTAGTGGGTTTTATTTCCATTCTTAACTGTTTTCTCTTTTAACTCTAAACAGAAAAATGCTGAGTAGAGGATACATAAAATATCATATTTGCTTTAGAGAGAGCTGTCACAGCTCTTCAATTCATTTAGTTCTAGTGAAAGAATGGATTCTGGCCAGCAGGAAAAAAAAAAACAAACAAAAACCAAACAAGAAAAGTGTCTGTTTTTTTCCCCCAGAAATTCTGTTCTTTGACTTTATCAAACCCTGAGATCACAGAATCATTAAGGTTGTAAAAAACCGCTAAGATCATCAAGTTCAATTATAAAACTCCTACATGTTTTCTCAGAAGAGTTTTTCAGGTGGTGATTGCTACCTTTATTAAAAAGTAACTTATTAAGCCCTTGGGAATCACATTAAAAGTAAAATAAAATAAAATAAAATAAAAATTGAAAAAATAAAATGTGTCGCATTAAGAGGACTTGTAAAAGTGTTGAGTTTAAAAAGGTCACTTGGTTTTCAGATGTTTTTGCACTACCTCAGTAGCAATGTCTTTGTCCTTTTCTGTTTTTGTTTTTGTTTTTCTTAAAACAGAGTTTTCTCCTCTTTTCCCTCTGGTTCCAGGTGGGCAGCACCTGTTCCATTTTTATGCCACTGATGTATTTTTCTATGCTTTAGATATTTTAAGCAGTTTAAAAAATTAACAAATCAATCCAAAGAAACAATAGTCATGGCATGGACTGCAGGAATTAGAGAATTCCACAGTTCTAACCTTATCATGGAAAACATTTTATCTTTTCTTACTTTTGTCTAGGAATTCTGGCAACTATTTTATTTAGCCTATTAAATATAAGAAGAATGTCTTTTCAATATAGAGTGTTCTTTTTAATGAGTCAGCTATTAGGTCTCCTGCCGATTAAATACTTTAACCTCTTTACACAAAACTGAACTTTATTAAGGAAAACTGTTCATTACATTGCCATGCAGAAGGGCATTTATGCAAAACTTACCTGACATCTGATATTCTAGATTAAAAAAAAGTCCATTTCCTTTCTATTATATTGTTTTCAAAAGTATTTGTGAACAAAATGTCAGGATATTGGGAAGTCCATGAAATGAAATGAAGTTGATGGAATGCCGACCATTTTTGACGAGTTAATGTGCTCTTACCTATACATAACTCAGGTATAGCTTCAGGACAGTGGGACAGTGACATGTCACCAGCACAAAGAGGCATTGGTAGTGCCTTGAACCCTGAGAAGGGGCTCTCACTGGGGAGTGGATGATGTAGCACCTAGTCAAGGGGAAATTAGCACGGTTTTATTAAAGAGTAAATGAGAAAAAATCCTGCCTCAAGTGTTCTGTGCAATAAATGCTAACGGCCTGGAGATACACAACATGGCTTAGCTCCTGTGGAGATTATGGAATATAACAATTTTGTATGGGCCAGCTGGAGTATTAGATACTTCAGAAACATCTGCTGCGTACAGAAATTCTGGTGTTCTCTATCAAGTGCTCTGGAGGTGCAGGTATTTTCCTGTCCCCTGCTTTCTGAGATGCAGAAGATGAAATCTTATTATCCTGCACTCAAAGCCTCAGGGAGAGATTCCATTTTGAAAGAACCAACTCCTTCTAGTAACTCAATTTCCAACAAGATCTGTACAAAAGATAAATTGTCAGATAATCAGAGATGCTTCTCTTGTGGAATTCCACAAGAGTAGTGGGCAAATAACCCACTGGAAGATAGAACGCCTATTACCAGCACAAAGTGTAAGTCCCTCTAAGCAAGGTTTTGCCTGTGTGAATGACCGATACCATCTGGAAGCAGAAGATTGACAGGCTGGAAGGCAGTTAAAGATAATAACAGGGCACCTGAGAATCACTGAGGGTATTTGTCACTGTCACAGTGTGTGCTAAGTAGCGCACGGCAACGCTTTGCTGCTTTTTTTCCTCACACAATTTAAGCCTCCAAACTGGTTTCACATGCAGCTGAAGCAAGGGAGCACAATGGATGTTTTCCTCATAGTGCTGTCCTACTGATTTCAAATACATCTCATTAGTGCAGTTTCATTTTACGTAGCTCGACAAATACTGTTCACAAAAATTGCTATAATTACTATTGTCTAAGCCACATAGAGTAGAGATTATCATTTGAAATTTACAGGCTCTTTGTAGTCAAACTTAATTCTGATGCATTCTTGCTCTCTTCCAATACAGGCAGCATATTTTATTTCTAGCTGCTATTCATTTTCTTTAAAGTAACTGCATTTTTTATATTTCCTACGTGCTAACATTTACAGTAAAATTTATGTAAAGGAGGCAACAGAATGAAGAAGCATGGTCACCCTCTCTTTATGTGAAAATATACAAAATATGAAGAACTGCAGGTGAAATCCACCCATATGCAAAAAAAAAAGCTCCAAACCTGATTCATGATCTGTGTGTTCATTTAATCCCACCTCAGCTCTCAAAATAGAGTGTGGTGGGAGTTGTGATACATGAAGTGGCAGATTGAAGCTATGGCTGTGAGCAAATTGTGAACTCTGTGCTGCCTGGTGAATCCTGGTTTGTTTCTTCTGTATCCTCATCTCGAGTTTAAGTATTGCCTTTATAACAGATCATAATATATTTTGCTGATTAAATTGTATTCTATTTAGTAAAAGCACTTGATATTTAGTGAAAAATACGTCTGAGAATGCAAGATAAAGTACTGAAGAGTCATAGAGGCTAAGGCACTCCCCCCGTGGGCTACTTCTTTTGTATTATTAGGTTCATTGATGTGAAGAGTTTCTTGTGTTCTGAAACACAGCTAGAGAAAAAACTCAATAAATATGCATTTCAGCCCAAACATGAAATCCATGTCTTAAAGGAAACAAAATTTTCAAGGAAGGATATGCTTCCTTTATTTTGCTTCCTTTATTTTTTCTTCTCTTTTTTTTTTTTTTTTTTAAATTGTTATTATTTTCCCCCAAAGACAGTGACTGTTCACCCTGATCACCGTAAACCTTACAGCTGGGGCAATAAAAGAGTCTTGAGAAAAGATTGTGCTATTCAAATCCTTCCCCGATCCCTCTGCTGAAGATATGTGCCTGTCATGCACTCTAACTAAGAAGGGTTTTTTGGGTTAGTGGCTCTTTGCTTGGAAAGTTTGAAGCTGCCATGAGCATTCCTGATACCCAGGAGACTTGCATGGTGCTTGGGTCCTGCAAGGGATGTACAGCTCCTGCCCTTCACCACTATCTTAAATGTATTTTCTTCCTTCCTTCTGCCTTAATCTACCATCCTGTGTCTCTTCCCACTATTTGTTCATAGCCCTTTTTTCCTGGAGGCCTTTTTGTGTGCTCACCACAGACAGATACTTAATATAATTTAGCTGTTGTACTTCCGCATGTTATAGCTGAGCAGAGATTTTAAAACAGAAGCTTTATGATTTGCCCTTATTTGAAGCAGCAGAAGGCATTCCTCACTCTGGAAACCCCTCAGCCTGGATGTGTCTTCCAAATTGCCTTTGCAACCTTAAATCTGTGACACATCTAATTGAAATTAACCTGCTTATTACTATCTGTGGTGTGCTGATTTCAGTCTCATGTTCAGAATGAGCTGCCTGAATTGCTTTAATTTAACCTGTTTCTCCTCACACCTCACCTTGAAAAACCCTCACTTGCTAGAAAGTTTCAGTCTGAAGGTTTGTCTAACTAGTTAAAATAAATGCAAGGGGATCTAAAAGACAGCCAGAAGTAGTGCCTATGTGCTGGATTTTCACAGTATGGTAGCACTGGCTGTATTTTGTGATTCATTTCCTTGTCCTAAATAAATTAATTCCAACCATGGTCTCTTGAAGTCCTTTACCAAGCAAAATCCCATACTGTTAAAGTCTTTTGGTCAGTTCTGTGTTATATATACAGAGCCTGATAGTTCTTGTTATTTGAAGGTTTATGGGATAATTAGATCAGTTTTCTTCTTGACCTTGCCTGCCTTGTGCAGCTGCTTTTCAAGTTTGGAAGCAAAGGCCTTAACTAGACAAGAGAAGACTGGGTATTACTACTTTCCTGTGAGCTCCATATGGTTTTCAATTAAGGGGAATATATAGGTAATGGCTGCCAATTGTATCAATTTGTGCAGAATTCCTGAGAAATGACAGTAGAACACAGGGCACCTCCTACAATGAAATGTAAGAGGCAGAATGGGAGAGATGAAAATTAAGGGAGAGAGAATGTCCGGAAAACACTTAAAGCACCACCCTGACCACAAAGGAATAGAGCTCAGAAACCCAAACTGCTCTGAGTGGAGAGCACAGGCACTGGGACAGAACTGTATCAGAAACAAGGGCATTCCTAAAATCTTCTTTCAACTAAAAATCATGATATCCTGATCCATGGCTTTGATTATTTTAATTCTAATTTGCTCCAAGGAAGAAAAAGAACAATTCTAAACTCTGTTCTAAATTGTCCTTCATCTCTGCATCCAGGTCTCTTAGCCATCCAGTATATTTTCTCAGAGAAATTTATTTTAAAAATCTTTATTTTTATGTTTAATTATTATGAAATGAAGAAAAAATTAACTTTATATCCCCAGGCCTAGTAAGCAGAATCACTACATCTGATCAGAGGGAATTTAGCAGCCTTCTCTTAAAATGTTAGGATGATATTAATTTTCTCCATCACCCCCATCAATAGGATGCAGAGAAAAGTGGCACAACCTTTGTAATCAGCAAGTGCCTGCCATCCAGAAGCAGTTTCCAAGGCATCCTGACACATCGGGCAGCGTATTCATCTCCGTAGGAGGTCTGGATCTCTCTCTGGCTGTCTCATTTCAGAGTTAAGCCAGGTCCCTGAAATCCTGGGAAGATTGCTGGGTGTTTGTGGCACCATCAGGGTGAGCTGTAGTCGTGTGTGATGGCAGAACAAAGCTGACAGCCTGTCTCAGACTCGGCTGTTGGTGCTGCCTGGGGAATGAGAGATCCCTGGAGAACACGGGACTAAAATGGGGGATCCCTCTCTGCTAGGTGCCATGGAGGCCAGGGAGGTGGGTGGTTTCCTTGAGGTAAGTTCATGGAGGAAAAGCCCACAAATGGCTCTTTGAAACAGTTGCTTGGAAACAATCCTCATCTCAGGAACTCCTAGGGAGGGACACAGAAGTGGAAAATTGCCACAAACCAGTGGTGCCTTGGGCTAGAAGCTGAGGGAGGAACAGCAGTGTGCTCTGTCCATGTGTCACACAGGCCATGGCCCGTGACACCTGTGCCAGTGCTGCCTGGTGTCACTTGGTGGTGAAGCCAGGTCTCCCTCCCTGCATGGAATATTCTGGCCATGTGGACCTGCTCAGAAGCTGGAAATGAGTTGTTTCTTTCTTTCTGTCTCCCTATTGATCCTGTACCTTCGGCATGTAAAGTGGATTTACATTCTTTAGTGTAACGTGGTTTAAAATATTGTTCTTACTTACATGCTTAAATGGCAGATTTTACCCACTTCTGTGCTTTGGTTTCTGCAACGCTTGGCTTGAAGAATGTAAATGAGCAAAAAGTGGCTGTCAAGGTTATCAACATCTTTCTCAGGCAAAGCAAAATCTTGCTGTTTTAAAATGCTTCCTTTGCTCCCAAGCACTGTTTGTCCCAAGGAGAAGTGTGCTTGATTTATCTGTTAGAGCTATCTTCTGTTTTATTTCTCTCAGTCACAGTGATGATTGTCACATGCAAACAAACCATGTCTATTTATATGTTTATTTAAAAGTCCTCCTTTTGCTATTAGTGTGCACAGTAAATATTTTGTTAAGGGTAGTTTAGGTTTACTAGAAAACAATTAAGGAAGCAGGTGCTACTACTCCTCAATGGAAAAACAGGTATGTTTTTATACTAACTGTGAATAATAACTATGCAGTATGGTGAGACTTACACAGCCTTGAAGCCCATAAATTAATGAAAAATGTGAGTAAAACTCACTGCATTACTAGAAAAAGTTATCCAGCCAGCTCTATGAGCTACCAAGTAAAAAATGAAATGATAAAGGTAGGGTGATTACGGTAATTTATCACTTTAGCTATCATTTAAATATGAAACTGGTATAACTCCTAAGATTTACAGGTCAAGGGTTTCCCCCTGCATATTGCAGGAAGGAGTGCCTCCAATTTTTTGGTTAAAGATTTCCATTTCTTCCCCTAATCCATAATCACTCAATAATGTGAATGTAGAGGATGCAATCTATTGGTAGCCCGATGCTGTCACATTTCAGAGTATTGGATACACTGCAATATGGAGTCTAACAAGCTATTCTCTGTTTGAGTTCAAGAAATGAACATAATTCACTACATCAGGCTATGGTTTGAAGTGCATACCAAGGGTAGAGCCTACAAATCTTATCCCCTAGAAATGCAATGTGATGGCTTTTTATGTTAGGCTTACTAATTTTGAATGACTTACTAATGATTTAAAAAACAAACAGCTACCTGAAACTCATACAAGAATAATCTATATGACTTCTTGTCATAATAAATTTTCTCTCAGCTGATAAATCATTTGTCCCCTGCTATAATTCATTTCAATCCACAACCTGCTTTTGTTTATTAGTCAGAAGTTAAATAATCTTGTAATACCAAAATGTATATCTCCCTAGATGGCATATATATCTTGTTTTTTCTCCTTAGGTACAAAGGGGCAAGTTGAGAGTAATTCCAGTTGTGACACATTTAAAATGTGCAACGTAATTGTGAGAGGAATTAAACCTGTAATGCATTTCTGAGACACCAAGTGCTGGTGGGCTAAGGGTGCAGGCATAATAATCACACATTCATGACGTGTTGTGATTATTGATCAAAACAAACTACGAGGACCCAAACCTGCTTGGCTCTGTGCTTGGCTCTTTCACCAAGTCATTTCTGTGTACTTGGGCAAGATGTTTGTCTCTTTCTGTTTATCCAGCTGTAATATCTTCCACCCACTGCAGGGGAGCTTCTGGGAGGTTTGGATGTGATGTTGAGAGGGGTCTGACAGGTGAGGCCATCATCCTCTGTCCCGTGAGATGACTGCAGCCACATAACCAGGGCCCTCTGCCACAAGGTGTGGGGGATGTGCCTGTCCCTCAGACAGAAACCTCTGAGTCCTTACCAGATTCCCAACATCCTGTTCTCGTGTTCCGTGGGGATGGCTGTGGAGAAATACTACCAAACACATATATAACACCCCAGAACAACACAAGACACTGACTCAGCCCAGGGTGATGTACAGCATGGGACACGTCTTCAGGGGGCCCAAGGAAATGGTGCAGTCTGTTTGGCTAGTTTTCATTTCATATCATGAATTCCATTTGTAACTCTGGCTACCAGTGCCGGCCTCCCCAAGATTCATTAGCTGGAGCAGAACTGCTTTGTTAGGCAAGTATTTACAAGCCTGCAGCTGCAGTGTGGCTGGCTCTGTTTGCATTGCTGAAAACAGTGTCATGAAGCCAAGGAAGCCTACGTAAATTATTAAGCTAATGCATTCTTGTAGATAAAAAAATAAATTGAATTGTTCCCTCCACTGAATTAAGAAGCCTTTCATATAGAGAATGCTATGAAGAAGTGCCTGCTGCTAAGAAAACATAAAACTTAGCCATAAGAATGCAACCTTAATCACTCTACTTATTGCAGTTCAGGGTAGAAAAGAGATTTTGCAGAGGAGACCAAGAGAGATTCTGCTCTTGCTGGCCTTTCTGCTAGTAAAGTCATAGAAACATGGAATTGGTAAGGTTGGAAAAGACCTTTAAGATCATTAAGCCCAACTATCAACCTTGCACTGCCACTATGTTCACCATTAAACGATACCCTTAAATGCCATATCCACAAGTTTTTTAAACACTTCCAGGGATGGTGATCCTAGACATTCCTAGGCAGCCTTTTCCCATATTTTAAAATCCTTTCTGACTTCCTCTGGTGCAACTTGATGCCATTTTCTCTTTCCCTGTCACTTGTTAGCTGGAAGGACTCATCACAGGCAAAGGCTGGAGATATGAGTGTCAATGTCAGATGCAATCACTTTGCTTCTAAATAGAGTGGTGGAGTCACCATCCCTGGAAATGTTCAAAACATGAGCAGACGCGGCACTTTGTGAGGTGGTTTAGTGGGCATGGTGGTACTCAGTTGAGGATTGAACTTGATGTTCTTTTCCAACATCACTAATGATCTCATGATTCTAAAATGAGGCCATGAAATCATGAATCCTGAGATTCAGGAGACTACAAGTACTGCAAAAATCCCCTTTCCATCAGAGGTCTTCACCCCAGAGCTCTGGTGAGTCATTACAGGGTTTGGCACGATTTTCTGTAAGAAACACATCCTGCTCATGATAGTGTGCAGATACAAGGACAGTTAGCACTCTTCAAAAGCACCAGAATAAAAGCAAAATGAATACACTCCTGAGCACAGGGAGGATTTGCTTTTAAGGAAAAGCCAGCATTTCCATAATGGAAAACCCTTTAAAATGTTAAGAACTGGGCACTGTAGGAGAAAACAGTGAATTGCCCAGGAATGCAGAATGAAAGGTCAGTAGTCAGTCTTAACATTCAGAGAGAGTTCTTGCTGTGGGAATCTGACTTACCATGATCAGCAGCACTTTCTTTCTGAGAAGAAATAATGGGCAATGAGCAGGAGGAGCAGGGAAAGAGAGAGAGGACTTTAAAAAATAGCAGTGTTAATGGTAATGCATGGATGAAACGTATTTTTTTAATAAATACTAATGATGTGTAAAAAATAAAATAATGTCTCGTTTCAAATATAAATATAATAAGGATTCTATAAGTATCAATCCTAGAGAAATAATGAAAAATAAATCATCAGGAATAGGTTGTCCGATAAAGTTAAAATTAAGCTAGAGTAGCTCTGAGCAATTCAACACAAGTAACCAAAATTAAACAGAAGCATGGTGCAAAAATTTGTGGATTAACAGTCTAAGTGCCATCTGGATAAAAACTGTAGATGCCCATCCAAGTATTAGCCTCTCAGTTTCAGTTAAATGAAAGATATTTTTATTATCATTTCACATTTTATCTCTTGCCTGAAGCCATTTGTTTTTATTTATATTAAGCAGAATCATGGTAAACCAGAAGCCAGGGGCAGTTCATAGGTCACATTTTATACAGAGATGTTGATATGCACAAATACTTGAAAATCTTGTCTTTTCACCCCAATGTTAGAATACTTTCCCTCCACACTAATTTTTGTCTCCAATTAATAGTCCATTTAAATAAAAGGGACTTGTCAAAAATTTGAGACCTGAAATTCTGGATCACAACATTAGTTAATATGCAAAATCCATAACATAAAAAGGTTTCAGACCTTTTAGGTACATTCCAAACAAATTTGACCTTAACATTTTGTATTTATGGCTTACATTTTTGTTTCTTTCCCAGTTTAAAAGGAGGTCCTGTTGCATGCTATGTCAGATGTACTGTAAAAGAAATTTTAAAAAAGCCATATTAACATGCATGTTCATTCTGAATAATTAAAACAAACTGAAAATAATACTTTTCCACCTTAACATGCAGTAGCAGGATGAATGCTAGTATGAAATTTGATGGCTCAGTTTATGCGTTTTGCCAATAGGTGGTGCTGCTATTTTTACATTTAGTACTGTCCACAGCAACACAGACTGTCTGCTCTGACCATCCTGAGAACGGAACAGTTTGCCTTTTTCAGTGGTGTTCCTCAGAGTAGAATGATGTGTGGGTTTGTGACTACTTTAGTGGCAGCAAATAAGAACAGATAAAACAGACTGAGAAAACATGATCTCTTTCACTGTTAGATATAAAGTTTTGAGAAGTAGTTATGTAGAAAAATAAAGAAAAAAATGCCTGTGCATAATTTTGCTTTTGTAAATCCCATCTGTACCTTAACTGTGATTTTTCAGTCATATAGACAACTTTGTGTCAGTGAAGGCCTGATTCAACACAGATGAAAGGCAGTGAGAGAAAGGTGAGCAAAGTAAGCATAATTAGAGATTAATTTGTTTCATTTTAGCTTTGTTATCCAGCTGTGTATGGTACAAAGCTGCTAATTTTACATTATGAAGTTTGACATTTCTCTCTACAATATTTGAAAAGCAGATATGTGGCTGAGCACTTTGTAACACAGGAACAGACGTGCCAGGTGTTCAGCTCAGTGGCTTAATAAATAAAACTTTCTTACTGAGGCTCCTATTACTCAGCCTATTCCCTGGGTGTTTCTTCAAAATGCAAAATATAATGTGTACGTGTGACTTGGGGCACTAAAAGTTAAAAGGAGGTTTCAGATCATAATCTTTGCACTCAAACCTGCTGCCTCTCTGCACTGGTTTTCTGTTGCGCGTCCCTCCAAATTTTTGGAAGTGTGGCGGAACGTTCTCTAATGAAGTTTGGTGAAAAGAGATGTGTCTTAGGCATAGACATGTATTCTGTGAAGACTGCTTTTGAAGCACAGTGTGGCTCTGAGATTGCACTCATAACATCACAAAAGATGGATTGACAGCTCTTGACACCACAGACCTTTATTTATCTTCAAAATAGGTATAATGCAAGGAGCAGGCAGAATTATTTATTATCGCTTCTCAGAAATCTATTGTGTATTTATTTGCTCCTCGTTGGCAAATCATTTCTTAACAGCCATCTGGAGAACTGCTGCTGGGGTGGGAAGGGAATTTATTTTGAGTGTTCAATGAAACCATCAGGAAAACTTCAGCTGTGGTGCAGACACCTCTCAGTCTGAGCTGTGCTTTTGGATTGAGATCTCAAACTCTGTTACTCACTGTGAAAGAAATCAAGCAGGTCTCTGATGATAGCACTTTTCTACCCAGCCTAGGTTTTAAACAATTGCATGACAGTGAAAAGTACCTTACTAATTCTGAGAATAAAAAGAAAGGGGGAAAAAATAAGGGAGGAGGGAGAGAAGAGAAAAAAGAAGGAAAAAAAAAGAAGAAAAGAAAAAGAAACATTACTTAGTTTTTAGCGTACTTTTTCTTGCTTCTTTTACTTATGGTAGGTAAGCTATTAAATCAATAACTCACCTCTTTAGACTAAGGAAAAATGCATGCAGAAACTCCAAAAAGAAAACAAAGGGAGGGTAAAGTAGATACCAATGAGCACATACTCCCATTCTCTCTCCCTCTGTAAGTACATGTATGCGAATACACATAGTAAAAACATACAACATCAACAAAACAGTTCTAGCAAATATTGGTCACAAGTATCTCCACAAAATGTAATCCATTTTTTAATAAATAGATCCTTATGCTTTTTTTTTTTAAATTTTCATATTGATTGAAAAGTATGCAACAGCCCAAGTCATGTAACTAATATAGACATTTCTTATGCTCATCTGAATTTAGGATAATCCAAGTGCTGAGGACAATGGATAGAAAAGGAAATGAGGACTGTTTTCATTACCTCCTTCTTAGAACAAGATAAAAGTGAGATTCAATAAAGGCAGGTAATTGGTGAGGTAAAGAAAGGATAGCAAAGCATGTCCAGTTGACAATAGAAGGCAGGAGTGTAAATTAATATTCTGTCTTGGCCTATTTTTCCTCTCTGGCACTACTTTTAGATTATTTAAAATAACTTTTACCTTTAAATAATAACTCCATGCAGAATCGCAAAAGCCTTGTCCAACAAGGCTGGTATTCCTGATAGAAGCATAATTAAACAAATTATTTTTAAATTTTATATCTGTGTACTTATCATACTTGAATGAAAAGGGAATCAATGAGAAAATATTTCTGTAAGTCAAAATAATATTTCCTGAAAAGCAAAGAGCAGGCACTGAGATGATTTCAGGTGACTTAAGCATGAAGCATGAACACCTTTGCCACAAAAACTTGAACACTGTTCAAAAGTCTTGCAAAATTTTCCATCCAACTGCTTAATTAAAGAATGCAGGAAATACAAGCTTCCTAGAAAGAGTCAACTCATAAATATTAGTTCAGGAAAGGCAAAGCCAATAATCTTACAAAGATTTTGCAACTATAGCTGGTCAAATAAAGGTTGTGGAAACATATGAATAATGGGGGGATGGACAGAAAGAGTGATGAAAGTGGGACATGGAAAACAGTGGCTGGAGTTACCAACTAGAATGAAATGAATAATGCTTTTTCTATTATTTCATGTTGTACACTTAGATAGGGATGTTATTCAGGTACATGCTTTTAGAAAAGACCCTTGATCTGGAACATAATGGTATGGCTTGCTGCTCTGTATGGGTTGCAAAATTTTATTTTCCACTGTACAAGAAGCTGAGTTCAGAAATTATATTTGTTTTGTTGGAAGACTGGTAATTTAATGTGCCAACTAGTTATAGGTGAAACTAGTATGGAAGTTTGGAGATAATGTTTTGATAATCCATTTTATGTCATCTGACTTGGATGGATATATTTTTGCCTTCAGTAAGGACTTGGTTTAGACACTGTCTCAAAAAGCAAAGAGTCTAAGTGCACAGAACTGGTAAACAAACTTCATTTGCCCCAGGAAAATCTGACATAGTGGTAAGGAAAAGTCTGGAGCAGAGGGTTTGCTGGCATGTGCTGCTACAGAAAGTGTGAGTGGAACCAAGGGACCTTGTCCCCCAGGCCAGGCAGTACTCCAAAATGGGAGAAGAGGTTCCTGCTTTCTCTTCCTCGGGTTTCTCTAGTGGTGTAACACCAAAATCTGACATTATGAAATGCGGGAAAGACAACTGCGCCGAAAAGGGGGAGGTTCAGAGAGAAGGCTTGTTGTAATTTTGCTTGTGCCTGTAATGATGGCTGGTCAAAAAGAACAATTTGTGGTGTGTCTCCTGTCATCTGGAGCACGGAGCAAAAGGCTGAACGTTATTACTGACTGTCATTCCCCACAAGACCCCTTGAAGGACATAATGTAAATGTCACTGACTCCTTTTAAATCAACACAGCTTCTTGACTTCAGTGAAGTCAAACTGATTTAAGTCAGTTGATAATTTGGCTGATTTTTAGGAGCAGGAGTTGTGAAATCTAATGCTCGGTAGACTCAGTCTGGCGCTATCAGAAATCAGCATTGACTTTATTGGGCAACAGTCCTGGTGAGTTATTACTGAGTGTTTTGTCTTGCTGTGTGCTGGACAGCAATCAATAATTCTCCATGACATAGACAGAAATCTTGCTGTTACCATAAAGATTTACCATTTTCCACTGTCTTACAGAACTCACAGAACTTTGGCTGTGTAGTGCCTTTTTACACCTTTTCAATCACCTGTCTGCTTGGAAGCAAGGCAAGATCACTCATCTCTGTGCTGGTGGTTGCTTCAGAAATATTGTGGTCCCACTTAAAATATGGAATTTATTTGATTATAAAAGATATTATTATATATGCATACATATATAGACATATGCTAGATAAGCATTTCTTTTCTCTGCTTGAGAGAGTTGAATAATTACCAGATGACAATGATACTGTACATTTTTTTTCCATTATTAACATTCAAATAGTGTAGCACTGATTCAATGTTCTAAGATATCTTTTTGCTCTTTGCCTTTTCCTAGGCTGACAATACAAAGTAAAATCGCTTTTTAAATCTTAAAGCCTTGTGAATCTTAATTTTAATTCTCTTCCATAGTTCTTAGAGGGAATAAGAATTTCATTTTACTTAGGTGTTAATGTTGACTCTTAAAACAGAAGATAAAAGCTTGCTACAGCTTTACCCAGAAGTACTTAGGCTTGACTTCTGAATTCAAACCCAGGATATTTTATAATAAAATATAAATATAAATATGATAAAGGACATATTTCATTTTGTTTTGGTTTCTTTTTTATTTAATATTTTTATTACTTTGTTTATCCTATGTTTTAAGACATGAATTCTGGATCTCTACACATACAAAGCTAATGCTGGGAGAGATTCCTTAAAAATAGGTAATAAAGCTTTTTGTTTGTTTTGTTTCTAAATTTTTCAAGAGAACACAAAAAAGCATTGACTGTATGAAGTTATTAGTTCCTCTAAAGACTATTGCTCTGAAAAAGCTGGAGAGCCAGAATCATTATTTTATTCATGAGGAATAATCAGTGTGTCATAGAGATAAGCTGGATTTTTATAAAAATCTCCGTGACCACAATGAAACTTTTCAAACTGAAGAAAACAAAGAAGTATAAAAGTACAGTTCTAGTAGCTTCTGCAGCTCTATTTGCAGCTCCCGTGCCTAGTAACTCAAAGAAAGTTATTAGGGAAGTTAAAATACATGCATACATAGAGCTATGCATAAGCAATTTCCAAAGACTCTACAGCATTCAATTTTCTCCTTGATGCCTTCCTCTAATTTACCTTTCTGCTCTCTGCAAGTCTTCCTTTTCTCTCACGTGCCTTGATGATACCCTTCACTAAATACTCAAGGTCTGGATACCCTTTATGACCAGTACCTAGGAAAAAATCCCTCCCTCCTTTCCTCACCCTCCCCCAAAGAGTGTCTTCAAACACATTTAGTTTACTTCAGCAGTGTAACTCTTGTCCTCCCAAAAGAGCTGGATTTTTTGGCGTCTCCACTGTGAGCAAAACACTTCTGGAGAGGAAATTCTGCACGCAAACATGAATACAAAATAAAATAGTTTGTTTTAGAAATTTGGCTTGAAAACATAGATCTAGGGAAAAGACAATAGAGAACCACATCATTTGTTTCCTCGTCCTTTCTCTGGTAATGCTAGAGAGAGGTAAATATACCATTAATCTGGTTATTCTCCCTCTATCACTTACAACACTCATCCAAGCACGCTATTCTTAGATATACAGATATCAACAAAGGGCCATTCCAGGGGAAAAGTGCAAACTCAACTAACTTTAAACCCACCCAATTAATTAATGATTCTATAATTAATCTAATCAGTCTCTCCCTGTGGCCTCAGCTCAGTGGAGACACAGTCACATATTTCCAGAAGATGGTTTATGTGATTTCAGCACGGTTCCACTTGGATGGTTTGCCATCCCAGAGCCTGATGCAAGATCAACAACTCCCTGAAGTTAGAAATGGGAATTGGAGGAAAAATACAGGGCTGTAGGAAAGTGGATATAGTATTACTTAGAGACCTGCTGTTTCACTGCTTCCGACTCCCCTGGAACGTTTGTGAAATCCGTGATGTTAATTGCACGTCAGCATATGCACACACCACTTCCCCCAAATTATTGATAATACTGATAGAATGATGGAATGGTTTGGGTTGAAAGGGACCATTCCAACTCTCCTGCCATAGGCAGGGAAGCCTTCCACTAGACCAGGTTGCTCAGAGCTCCATCCAGCCTGGCCTTGAACACTTCCAAAGATGGAGCGTTCACAGCTTCTCTGCACAACCTGTTCCTCACCACCCCTACAGGAAAGAATTTCTTCCTATTATCTAATCTAAACCTTCCCTCTTTCAGGTTAGAGCTATTCCCTCTTGTCCTATCTAAGATAGGATCTAAGAAAGCCTGAAGCAGATAACTGCTGCTGGCTGTTAATGCTCCCCGAGGCCACACCTTATACAAGAAAACACTGATATTTCAGTTATTCAATGCATTCTTTTGATCCTCCATTTTTCTGACATTTTAGATGTTTGCCCTGAATTTCATGTCTATAAGAGATGCTAAAATTTAAATGATTGGTGGGAGTCTTCAGTCGAGGATCTGAGTGCAGGCACTGAGAGCTTTAGGAAAATATCAGCTCTCCCTCTCTGCGTACTGCTGGAAGAGTTCAGCAGCTCCCAGGAGAATTTTTGAAGCTTGATTGACACTGTTTTCATTTTTGATCCTTACCAATTTAGTTCTTGCTGTCTTTATTGACACAATTGCCACACTGTTCCAGTGTTGCTCACATTTGTCAAATTACCTCACTGAGACCACAAACTTCAGGGTGGATTTCTGGTCAGCCAGCAGAGACCAGCTACACGTGATCAGATTGACCCTGGTCAGACCCAAACAGCTGAGACCAAAGTGAGATTATCAGAATCCTGTTGCTGAAACGCTGAATCCTCCAGCTCCTCTCTCTTCTATTTGATGCATTTAAAAAGAAATAAATACAATCCCTGGTAAGCGTTTTTGATGTTGGGAAATGTCTGAGCTATTTATCAACTGCCTTTCTTGGCTGGCTTGGAAATCCTGATCTTCAGTCTGGACAGAGATTAGCTTTGTGTGTGCTGGTGGGGTTTTGGCTTTGTTTCTTTACAGGGGTTACTTATTTTTTTGGTTTTGTTTCTGGTTTCGGTTTTGGTTGTGGTTTTTTTTTGTTGTTTTTGCTGTTGGTTTGGTTTAGTTTGGTTTGGATTTTTTTAGTTTTGGTTTTGGTTTTAGGTTTTTATTTTGGAGGGTCGTGGATTTGTGGGTTTTTTGTTAGTGGTGGTGGGTGGGTTGGTTTTTTTTTTGTTGTTTCTTTGTCTTATTATGTGTGGGTTTCTTTAGTTCCACCTAAGGACTGTTGCCTCAGCCTGCAGTGCCCTCTGGTGGGAAATGAGGCGGGTGCTGTGTCCTAGGGGATGGTCCTCATCCCTGGAGGCTGCAAACGCAGCCCCCTGAGCCTGCTCTGGGTCAATAAACACCGAGGACCTGCTCAGCTCAAAGAGAAGTTGAAAAAACCATCAGGCAATAGAATGGAATTTCCCTCTGAGTCCCAAGTACCAAAAAGCGTGATCAAAGTGACAACCTCTGTACCAAAAGTGCTTAGAAGACACGTTAAGAAACTTTTGTTGACATAGTCTTTTCATTCTATCCTAGCACATCTTTAATTATTGACGTGATTAATTAATGACCTCCATAAATGACATTCCAAAGTGACGGCTTTTCAGTCTCAGCAGATGCATGCCAGTGCATCTTGGCCTCCAGGACCTTTTCACACACCAAAAAGTAAAGCATTTTATTCCTCAATGCATGGTTTACAAGTCATGAGTTGCTAAGGACAGTATTAGAGATTATTCCTCTCAAAGAGGAACTCTGTGTTCTCAGTGGTAACAGCATCTGCAAGCCACAACTGCTTGTCAGTCATCCCTCCCTCCTGCTCTCAAGCCTGCACAGCTTCTTGTTTGTATCCTGCTTTGTGATTTTAAGGTTTGGAAGTTGGTTTTTATTTTCCCAAATCTCTATCACATTAATCCATAGTGCAGGACCAAATTCCCTCAAGGACTTTTTTTTCTGAAAGTTCTCTAGTACAAAGAGATTTCAAGTACTCTAATGTATATGTGTCTCTTTTTGTGGTTTAGGTTTTCTTAAGGCTTCTTGTGCAGGAGTATTCATTCTTGTTTGAAATAGTAAGCATTTCCCTCCCCCAAATATTTAATTTAAAAGTTGATTTTTTTTTTTTTACAGAAGAGCACAAATACTACAAAAATGAGTACTGATTGTTTTCCTTATTTCTTTTCAGCTACAGGATAGCTTCAGAACAGTTCAGAATCTTTCTGATTTATAAAACACAGGTGGAAACACTTCTCTGGCAATACTGAACATTTTATAAATAATATGAATAAGGGTTTCACTGGGGAAGACTTCCTTGCTGCTGAAGAGAAATGTCTCTGGATTTTTTTTTTGTAACATTACTGTTGCATTTATTATGTACAGCCTGTGTGGAGGGGCTGTTTTTCATACAGAATGAAAGGGAGCAGGCACTGGAATCATCAGCCCATCACTGATGATTTTGGAGGCAGAAAGGTGTGTCTTCCACTTGGCTTTTATTCTGTATGAAAAATTTCAAAGGGAAAAGCTTCATCCACACAGAGGAAAGGAGTATTTTATTTCTTATATTGTTTGGCAATCTCAATGTCTTTTTCCCAGTTCTAACAGGCAGTACATTAATGCTGGGAGGGGGAGAATTGTTTATCTTTTGGCAGTCAGTAGCCTATCAAGAGCATGAAATTGCTATTTTGAAGTGGCATTAAAAACAAACAAACAAACTTTTCCTCTTGGTACATCCTTTAAATATTTGTCTTTTAAAGTTCCCTTTTTAGCCATGGATTATCTGTCTGTGCTTCAGCACTGAGACTTCCCCATCCTGGACTTTTGGAGACAAAATGAAACGTTTGAATAAAAGCAGAAGCAGTTTCCTCTGGCACTTAAGTTTTATCACTGCCAGCCACTGGCAGATATTAAGGTGTCAAGCATTCTAAAATAAGTCTGAGGAAGATGTTAGCAGGCAGAGGAAGAGGTCACAGGTAGGTGATAAAGCAATGGTGGCAGGCTGAGCAATGGAACACATGCCTGACCAGCTGCTTGGGCATTGCCTCCTCCTCTGTACTCTCTCCAAGTGTGAGTGGTATGTGTGTGCCTCTAGAAAATAATTTGCTTTATAAACAAAATGATTGATTTAATGATACAGCTACAAATTCAAAGCTATTCTAATTATTATTAAACAACGTGTATTTTTCTGGGATGTTAGGAGATGATCCTACCATCTAGAATATCTTAAGAAATAATGAAAGATATTTCTTCACGTTCTTGTCATTAATGTTAAAGGTTATTTTCACAAAATTTGGCAGGTCTGTGATCAGTTCCCTTGTCTTTGTGTGGCAAGATTTTAGGATCAGAGTGAAGGCTACAGCGTTGGTTTCTGTGAGATACTGCCAGAAGCTTCCCTCACGGCCCAAGGAGTTAAGAGGAGTAAGTAGAAAATTTGGGAGTGAAGCAAAGCCCAGGAAGAAGGGAGGGATGGGAGAAAGCTGGTTTGAGCTTCAATTTTCTCACTATGCTACTCTGATTTGATTGGTAATAAATTAAACTATTTTCCCCCAAATGAGTCTGTTTTTCCCATGATGGGAATTGGTAATGGATCTCTCCCTATCCTTATCTCAACCCGTGAGCCTGTTATATTCCCTCTGTCCAGCTCAGGAGAGGAGTGACAGAGTGGATTTAGTTGGATACTCAGCATCCAGACAGGGTCACCCCACCATAATCCCTGTACAGATCAGCACTGCTGCAGTATCATCCCCACAGCAATTGCATTTATTTACCCTTAATAGGCATTTCTTTGTTATTCATTTAAATTTGGAAGACTTCTCAGGTCAGCTCACAAAGTGTGCCAGGATCACTAAATGCCTCATTGTCCTTAAGCATATTGACTCTTTTATTTTTTATTTTTCTTTCTTCTGTGAAAAAATGCTTTTAGACACTAATGTTAGAGCTGCCACTGGACCAAACGAGGAGTCTGATCATTTACTTTCTCTGCAAAGCTTTTGAGAGCTCTCTGTGACACCAAAAAAAGGGGAGAAATCATCTCATCTCCATTTCCAAGAGCTGCTAATTACATACAGCATATTAAATCAAGTTCACTTGGGAAAGACTTCCCTAATTAATTAATTTAATTAGCAATAAGGCAGTAGAGGGAGATATGATTATCAAGAGATATGATTATCATACCTTTGGGACACTGGATTGCAAAGCTTTGCTTCATCTTTTTCATGACTGAGGTTTGCCACTCCCATGTGGTTTTGATAAATAACCTATAGATTCTATTGCACAGCATTATGCTTGGTAGTGAGCTTACTCTGAAAATCTTCCTTAGAACAAAGCAACTGGAATCAGAAATTAAACAAGTGATTTGCAGTCTGCTTGAGTGTAATAACTGGGGAAAATCGAGTAATAGAATATGGCCTTTTATAATTTGTACTGCTGCAGAGTAGACACAGATGGATACCAGGAAAAAAAATTGAGAAAATACCCTTCTCTTGTTGGCATTTTTCCTGACACATTACTTTTACTGGCAACATGCAAAACAAATGACTTCAAATTAATTATTTAAGTAAATAGTTTCTGACAGCTTTTCTGTTAGATGACCACATTTCTTACAAGTTTGAAACACGAAGGAAATCTTTGCTCAGCAGTGCTCTGTTCATATGGGGTTTGAAATTTTTTATGCTGTATCTTTTCCAGACTCTGTGTGGGCCAGGGAAAAGCCAGGATGGTGATATGCCTCTGCACAAATCCCAGGTTTGCATCAGTTTATTTTGCAGTGGGATACATCCATCTACTGAAGAGACAGCAATACAGTGCCTTTAAAACTGTTTGGCATAATTCCTCCATGGGAGGATTACATTCTCAGATTAGGTGTTCAAGAATTATCAAATCTAGGGAAATCTTGGCATAGAAAAGCACATCTCTTAAGAAAGCCTTGAGGTAGCTGAGCATTAGATGTCCCTACATGTGACAGTGTGTTTGGCATGAGATGATCTTTATGGTCTCTTCCATAACAAACCATTCTTTGATTTAGCGTGCACAAAGGAAACAGCGTATCTGGCTGGGCTTAAAATCAGTCAGTTTTTACTTACTTTTGTTTTTTGTTGCTTTATTGAAAGTTACTTCCTTTATAGGTTGAATCATCTATGAGCTGAAGTAAATTCTTTCACTCAGGATTAAATATTATATATTCCCCAAAATCAGGTCAAATTTCACAAGAATTATGATAGAACACAGGAACTTTCTTACCCACATTATTCAGTGCTCTCCCTAAACCAAAATTGTTTCCCTGCTCTCTTCCTGTGCTTTTTATCCTGACAGGATAGCTGAAGTTTTCACCCTGGAGTGAAGCAGTTGTGCCACCTCACATCCACGGCAGCACGGACAATGGGACTCTCCTCTTGCTACCGCTACAACCCAAAACCCAGATAGTGCCACTTGCTTCCTCCCTGTCTGGCCCACTTACTTTTCTCTCCCTCTGCTTTTGGCACTGCCGAAGTCCCTTCTTTCTTCCATTACAGTAGCCCTGTTGTAACAATGAGAGAGATTATTTCTACTCCAGAGGAGGTCCACGACCTCCTCCGCCTCTGCTCGCGGCAGTCTGTGTGTGAGCCAGCTCCACACAGAAGAGCTGTGCAAGGAGGGTGGGATACCTAAACTAATATATTCTGCCTCTTATCCTTTCTGTTCTTCTCTCCCTCTCCAGTTTTCTTTGTGTCTGTAAGTCTTTCAGGCTCTGTGATTTTCAAGACCCTATGCTAACACTTGATCTCTTTGTTATGCTTCTGGAGAAATCCAACTTCTTCAAGTTCCAACTGCTTTCTGAGAGGGTAGAAAACACAGATTTCACCTCAGCCGCACCTCCATCCTTTTCTGCTTGCCAAATGAAGGTGTAAAGGAGTGCTGCAAGCCTTTAACGAACCATTTATTTCGGGGTAGTCGTGTTGATGTCAATTCCTGGCCTCTTTAGCACAAGGAGCACGAGGAAAAGGAAGTGAAGAACAGCCATAAAACAGGGAAAAAAGCAAACAAATGAACTATAACTCAGTAACTGTATTAACAGAGGTCAACTAAATCAAGATGTGAGTAGAGTAATTCTCCTTGTGTGCTTTAATTAAATCAAATGATCCTCAAAATGACATCATCACAACGCAAAGTGAGATTTACTGCTGGTCATTTAATACTTCAGCTCTCATATTGTCAGTTAAAGGATTTAGGTGTCATCCACGTCCTGCCTTTAGATCTAATGAGTTGGATCTACTCTGTCCTATTTGCCCTGTTGGCCTAAATAGAAAGGAGACAACATGAGGCAAATCAGCTTCTAACTTTGAGATCTACCCTTTTTCCTAGGGCATAATGTTCTCTCATTATTGAGTCTCAAGTGAGATTCAATAATGTACAGCCCACAGGAAGGGATCAGGCATCTCCTGAAGATTTCTGACTTCAGTAGGAACAATGCTAAAATATTACTGTAATTTTGAAGACTGTCATGACTTCTTGCTCCAAATAAAACTTTTATGTATCTCTCCTTTACTCCTACTTTTATTTCAGCTGCCCCAGATGATAGCTGAAAGTGTGCCTGCAGTACTGCAAAGAGGCAGAAGGTTCTGAAAATGACATCCAGGCACCACGAAATTACAGTCTTCAGAGCCTATCAGCAAGAAGATAATTACATATAATTTCTCACTCTAGTTACAGTTTTGGTGATGCCAAAGAGGTGTCAGACTTGACATATTAAGTTTTGTGATTTATGCTATTTTGCTGTAGTACTTTGACCTTTTTAATATGCTGCATTTTGGTAGAATGGACATTCCAGTCTTCCTGCTAAGAGAAAATTATCAAGGAACACAAGTGGCAAAGAAGAAGTTGCACAGAAACATTTCCAAATGAGTGGTTTTGTGTGTGAATATGGGATGGGGAGAGGGAGAAAGGTGAAGATTCAGCAGAACTTGGTTCAGCTGTATTGGTCCCCTCACACTGCTGGCTATCTCCTCATAAATGGTCTATCTAGCTACAGGCTCCTGAGGTCCTGCTGGTTTATCCTGCTGTGGGAACCATGTTCTGCTCTTGGTAAGATGTCCCGTGGAGCTCCTGGGTGGGATAATGGAATGTTTAGTGCAAAAGCAGTGCAGGCAAGAATGCAATGTATCTTGGACTCTGAGTAGGCACAGCTCTTGACACAGGCCTGTACTTGACCCTGACAGAACATTTTTTGGGGTACCTGTGAGAGACTGGAAAGACAGATGTCTCAAGACATTTTGGGGTGCACGTGTGTGGGGAAAGGGACAGGTCAGGCCTTGCCCAGGTGAGGCAGTGCCCTGCCCCGTGCCCCCCACCCCCAGGGCCTGTATCCCAGCCCTGCAGTGGCTGCCCATCCCTGGCACAGCAGAGGCAATGCTCCACACCCACCTCTGGAGCCCTTAACCAGCTCCTGAGTGGCCAAATGACCAGAAATCCCACCTGGAGAAAGGGCCCAGGAAGGCCAAAGCATATTTAGGGCTGAGGACAAGGCAAGCACAGATCTTGACCTTACCTCCTCTTGGGCTTTCTGTCAGCCAAACACTGCTGGAAACCAGGAGTTTGTAGCTGCATGTGTGCTTTTCTGTATCTTCTGTATTTCTCCATCTTCTAATTCCTTCTCCTTGGCATTTTAGAGTCCTTTAAAATCGAACAGGCTTAGAGTTTGCAGAGTTGAATAAGCTAAATTAACACTTTGGGAAGTTTCATGTTGGTTGAATGCTGCTCTAAACCCAACCTGAACTAGCCAAAGGGATATTCCATACAATAGAGCATCATGCCCAGAACATAAAACAGGCAGGTTGCCTGAAAGGCGGGGCTGGGCTGAGCATTCATCAGTGGGTGGTGAGAGATTGTATTGTGCATCACTTTTCTGTCCTTTATTTTATTGCTCTCACTCATTCTCCTAATTTTTTTTTTTTGGAAAAAAAAAGATAATTATAGCAATAACAGTAGTAATAGCAATAATAATAATAACAACAAAAATATTAATAGCGATAATGAATGATACAGTTTATTTTACTTCTCAATCTGTTCTTATCTCATTCCGTGAGTTTTATCTTTTTCTTATTTTCCTCCCCATTCGATGAAGGGGACTTAATGAACAGCTGGGTGGTGCTTAGTTGCTGGCTGGGTTTAAACCACAACAGGAAGGTATGATAGCTACAAAAATAGGACTATTTCAAGACAGCACTCATTAGGGACAGATACACTTCATCCAGCCCATTTGCCAGATTTTCACTGCCCAGCAAAGACACCTGTTCAGATCCCCAGCTCATCTGCTAAAGCCCCATTCAACTGGCTTTAGATGGACGTGTGCCCACTGAGAATAGAGTTCTTCAGCTGTGTATCACAGCCCCTCCAGGGATCCAGCTCGAGTGCTGTGAGCACACATCTTGCAGCAGGGATGTCTCCAGGGCTGCACAGAGCATGCCTTGCCGTGCTGGAACTCTCTGCAGTGCCTGTCTGGAGGCGTGCTGTGCAGCTGTCTGATCTGATGAGAGGAGCAGGCAGGATGTGCATAATAGCTCACATGTACTAATTGCACCACAGCTATTAGTGGGCAACTACTGGCAAGCTCTTACAAACTGCTGTTTCAACGTGCTGGAGTCCTGTGCCTCCCTGAAAAGAGCATTTTCATACACCTAGGTCAGATACAGTCCATGCTGGTCAGACAGGCTGTGGGAGCTCTTGAGAGGACACAGGCTGGGACTGGGAGTGATGGGGAACGAGTTGGCACAATCCATGTCCTACTTACAGAATTCTAAGTAGCTGTTTGTGTGCCCTTGTCTCAGGTGTAAGATGTATCTGCCTAAGTGCTGTTTAGTTATGACTTACATTGCTGTGCAGGTCTCATGCCTATAAAATGGAAATACCAACATTAGTCTGAAACCTGTATAACAGTACAATCTGTTCAACAGGGCAGGTAAAGCATGTTCACTGTTTTTTTACAGTGTTGTGGATACACGGTGTAAGTCAGTTTTAATTTCTTTAAAGGGGATGGAAATTTGTCACAGATGCTTCACAATTTTTTTTAATTAGCTATTGAATTTTTCTTAGTCTCCTTTTCGTAATTCTGGTTCGAGTTCTGGTTCCAATTTCCTTGTAAACAACTCCTTAGAAAAGACTCCAAAATCAAAAGTACTAAGAATTGTACTAATGGACTCTTTCTTGATGAGAGGTAGGTGGCAGGGGTAGTTCAGATCTTCACTGTTGCATATTTGATGCTGTTCATGTTTCTTAACTATTTCAATGTGAATTCATGTTTTAGAATTAACACATTAAAAGTCTGCATCAATGATATTGAAAAGCTAGCAAAAATGAAATATAACATTTTGAATTGGGTTTGCATGTCCAAGCTTTGATAGTGGGGTGCTACAGGGGTGCCTTGTGTGAGAAACTGCTGGAAGCTTCCTGCATGCACAGCAGAGCCCATCCCTGGGGGCTCCAAACAGATGTGCCACTGCCAAGGCTGGGCCAATTTAACCATGGTGATAACGCCTCCGTGATAACAGATTTGAGAAGAAGAGAAAAGCTATTGTGCAGTTGTAATTACAGCCAGACAAGACCCAAGTGAGAAGATGAGAGAGGAACAGCCCTGCAGACCCTGAGGTCAGTGCAGAAGGAGGAGCAGGAGGTGCTGCAGGCACTGGAGCTGGGATTCCCCTGCAGCCCGTGGTGCAGCCCATGGTGAGGCAGCTGTGTCCCTGCAGCCCATGGAGAGCCACAGGGATACAGAAATCCACCTGCAGCCTCTGGAGGAGCCCCACACTGGAGCAGGGGGATGCCTGAGAGGAGGCTGTGACCCTGTGGGAGGCCCATGGAACGAGAAGTCCCACTGGAGCAGCGTGTCCTTGAAGGACTGCAGCTCTTGGGAGAGTGACCCATGCTGCAGCAGCTTGAGGGGCACTGTTGGCTGTGGGATGGACTCACAGTGCAGCAGTTGGCAGGGAGCTGTTGCCTGTGAGATGGACGCACATAAGGGAGGTTCATGGAGAGCTCTCTCCTGTGGGAGGGACCCCACAGTGCAGCAGAGGAACAACTCTTCCTGAGCAGCAGGAGAAACAACCTGTGATGAACTGACCATTACCTCCATTCCCTGTCTCCGTGCACCACTGGCGAGGAGGAAGAGTTGGGAAGGAGGTAAGGTGTTTTTAAGGGTTTTATTTTACTTGTCATTATCCTGCTCTGACTTTGTTCACAATAAATTCACTTCACGTCTCTCATTAGAGCCTGTGTTGCCCATGATAGTGTTTGATGAGTGATCTTTCCCAGTCTTTAACTCATGAACCCGTTGTTCTATTTTCTCTCCCCTGTCCAGCTGCAGCGGGGAGTGAGAGAGTGGCTTTGATGGGTGCCTGGAATCCAGCCAGCGTCAACACACTACACATAAACTTTATCCCAGTTTGTAAAGAATAACGTCTTCCAAGAAGAAACAGATTACGTTTTTATACAAACAAAAGTCCAGACTTAAGTAATTTACAAAGGTATTTGAGACACCGTCAGAAAATTTCAGACGGTTAATGAATTCCTTGTAGCACAATCTCTCAAATGCCTTCCTTTGCAGCTATCTGAAAATATTTCATAGTTTTTCAACTTACTTGTAGGAAATTTATTATCCACCTGTGATTTAATACTAGTTTGAAAAAGAAGCAATGCAGCAAAAAAAAGTTTAAGACAGTAATTTCCCTTATCACCCTTAATTTTCTCTGGAAATTATTATAAGCACTTTTATCTAAAGTGAAATCTTCAGCCAAGCTTTTTGAACCTGTTACAAAATGTAACTTAGGTTAGTTCTGTGATTTGGTTCATTAAATGATATTCCTATCATTTTGTTGACAGACTATTTGTGTTTCCTAGGCAGAAAACAAGTTACTGGATGAAGACCACAAATTTGTGTAGAACGAGGATTTTTATTCATTATGTGATATTTTCATGTGGATATAGAGCACAGGGCAGGAGAGATTTCAGATTTGTGTGTTTGTGTTTTGAAAAGAACTCTGAGTTTAATTTGGTCCATGCACTCAGTGTACATTCTGGCATATGACATACCTGACAGGCTGATCCTAATTTGGAGTTATGCAGGTGCTTGGAGATCCTGGGAGTCATATCTTAAAGATGGTGTCATTCTTTGAAGTTTACACAAATCTGGAATGGAAATAAATTTATTAACCTTTCAGGTCTCTATGAATCTTTTAGATTCATTGTTATAGAATTTTGTGCAAAGGGGTTTATTTCAGGTTAGTTTAATCCTTGGTATGCCTCACAGATACAAAACTGAAGCCCCAGAGTATGATGCATCCATCTTGGGTCCATCTCGGGTGTAAGCCACAGCTGGGCTCTTTTGCTGCCCAAGGTGTATCTTTCAATAAATAACTACTTAATTCCTTTAACTGTCTCTAGCTTGTGTCCCAGGGAGGCTCTTTAGGCATCACTGCCAGTTTCCTTACAGCCTCTGAATCAGCCACTAGATTGTTTGCGTGCTTGCTTCAGCTTAAAAGAGGAGGAAATTGAAATCCAGAGTTTCCATCTTGAATCCAGGGCCTTGAAGTAGGTAATGCAGCATTGCAGGACCCAGCTTTGACATAATTTTTACCTTCTTGTGATCACTCCTCATACTGTTTTTTTCTGAACAATGCTCTGAAATTTTTGTTCAGGGCTTTGGACAGAGACCAAGTATTTAGTTCAAGTCTCTGCATTCTGCTTTAGGAGGACAAATTCCTATTTCATTGGTTCCATAAAATTCATTCTCACATTGTCCGAGGATCTTTGTCACATTCACTCTTTGGTTACTTACACTCAAAAGTAAGGTGGTGTTCAGAGTATTTATTTACTCATTTCAACTGTGACACAGAAAAACCCTTAAAGGGCACTGAATCTCTATGTTTTCTCAAGAACTTGATGAGATAAACACATTGCAAAGCTCCAATATTTAACTCTCCAATTTTCTGTACCTTTCAATTATCTTTAGGGGTGACAGTAGATGGGCAGTAGAAACTGGGTTTAGCATGACTTTTGTGGGAAGTATGATCTTGCATAACAACATCCAAGTGTTACTTAAGAGCGTAAAGAGAAATTCCATGTCTTGGACTACATGTAAACACTTTGCTCTGCAGATAGTTTCTTCTGAGTGATGCAAATCACACAGTTGGTGTTTGATTTCTCCCAAGAAAGTTCTCCAACAGCAAAGAGTTGCCAGCCTGGTTGACTTGTGCTGGCTTGTTTGTCACTCATTTTTTGTGGCTTTCTAAAAGTCAAGTGCAGGACTGGGTGTAAACCCTTGTGCTGGAAGGGGCTGGAGTTATTGGAAAAGAATTTCAAGTTGCTTACAGAATATTAATACTTCCTTGCTTTAAGAATTTCAGCCCCAAATGCTCCACATTCAGCAGCTTTAACTCACCCCACAACTGCAGTAATTGAGCAAGGCAATCATGTTTACTCCACACTAAAAACAAAATTTCCTTTATTGTAGAAAAATCTGTGATGAACTTTGAATGGTTATTTTGATTGCATCTTTCTTGACTCTCACAGCTTTCAGAAACTTTTGTTGCCATCCTAGCAGCCATTACATTTAAAACTTTAGGAAAACTGCTTCAGATAATTTTTGGAATACAAGGTGACAAATACATTTTTTGAACACCTGAATTTAAAAAAATATTTTTTTTCTTGTGGTTTCTTCAGGAATCTTTAATAAGTTATGTCGGTTTACTGAGTTCTTGCAGAAGTCTCCACGTTTTAGGAAAGGCTTTCTTGTTCTCATTAGTAAATATTTTGAGCAAAGGCAGGATGTCTGCCATAGATGTCTGTATGTATGATTTATGTGTCTGTTTTCAGGAAGATGTGAGCAACTCAAAACTGAGTTAAAATGAAAACATGTAATTTTTCATATAAATTAAATTTCTGATTCGGTGCAAAATATGGCCCTAATTCTGCCTCCAAATGTTGATGTCAGCAGAATTAGAACATAAACTTCATAAATGGGCCTGTGAGGAAGGCAAAATGACTAGCTGTCTACTTGAAATTCTTTTAGATTTTAAACTTTGCAGCTGCCTTAAAGGTTGTTTTTTCACCCCCTGGAAATACATCTATGGTCCTATGTGAAAGATAAGGATATGTGTGATTTGCTGCTCTTCTCAGTATTTTGCACCACCTGTCATAAGCACTTTCTTCCTATTTTTAAAAAATGTAGGTTTATCTGTAATTTGCTTTATTTTATGCAATTTAGAGGGGCTGTCATTAATAACAATTTTAATCACTATAGATATTTCTATAATGTAATGTCATGTTTTCTTTGCTGTCATATACTCTTACAGGAAAAATATTAATTCAAAAATACTCAGTCTTCTGAATTAATTTCCATCATAAAAGCATCAGTGTTTTAGTTATTTACTGTGCCAGTAACATAATTACAGATCTTACTCATAAAAAAAAATGCCAGAAATACTTATTATTAGCAGAGTGCTTATGCTGTCATAGTCATACTTTGGATCTGTGAAGAAACAATATGAGAAAGTTGCAAACTAAAACCAGAAGAAATTATACAGGAAATGGAGGAGGTCAAAATAGTAGGCTTCAGTTTCCACTAGAAATAGACATAAATTGGGCAAAACACCCTACATCTCTAGGAATGTCATCCCGTTGAGGATTCAGCCTGTTGAACTGTGCCCTCGTGATCCAAGGATGATTGTAAAAGTCGTACCCACTCTACATGCTAAAATCTGCCTCAAGGGGCTCTCAGCATAATCTAACCTCTTCTCTTTCATTTTTTGCAGAAAGATCAAGTGTGTCACAGATATTCTAGATATTTCCTACCAATTCAACAAACTACCCAAGGCTGCCTGAGAATCTTAAAAAGGTCTTTCTGTCCAACAAATTACACCAGAGCCCTTCAACGCACAACCATTGAAATTAATATTCAAGCAGTTATGCAGTTTTTATTCTAAGAAAAATCACATACCTACAAGCTTTGGATGAGGTTAAACCTTAGCAGCATGAGAAGGAATTTCTGGAGGTCAGGAATGGCTGAAGTGAAATGGGGACACAGCTCCCTGTGGTGAATTTGTTGTCTGGTACCACAGGAAGGACTCCATTGCCTGGTTCAGTGCAGTAGTTCAGAGGCAGTAGTTACATATAAAAGGCATGAACTCCTACCCATAAGAAATTATCACCTAGGTGGAAAAATGTCTTCCCAAGAAGCAGGGGGCCACTGCCTCAGGCATTCTTGCCTGGAGATGTCTCCATCCCTACCCCACAACCCTTGTTACTTGCAGAGGTCCTCTCATGCTGCTCAGTCATTCAAGCTGGTGCCAGGGAGAATGTGAGGTCTTGCAATGCCTGTAGCCAGCAGAGGGGTGACTCTTGTCTTCCCGTTGTTCTGAGTATGAATCCAAACACATACAAAGGCTCTGATTTCCAGTGGCATCCCTTTTTCTTTCTCATCAGTGTGTACAAATCTGTGTGCATGCACGCACACACCAGAACCCACAGAGTCAAGCCAGGGTAAAAGAACTGAAGGAAACCTGTGCGTGTTCAAAAGTTGTGGGAACATTTTCTCCAAGGTTTTAATTATAATACCAAGTGTGTTTGTAACAGTGATAAAAAGGGGACTCATCTTAAAGAACAGAGTTCACAGCTCAAGCTTTTATAGTCACAGGGGAATGACTGCTGAGCCAAAGCAGATAATTATTAAACATTCATCCTGCCTCCTCCCCACAAATACAGTATCTGATGGCTGAGTTTGCTGGTTAATACACAGTGGCAAGGGCATCAGCTTCCACATGTCTGCCTGCTTGTTTCTTGAAATCTTAATCTTGAAACAAAGGTCCTGTGAATTCTTCAGAAAGTCAGGAGGCAGTGTGAGATTTGGGAGATGAAATATATGGCTTTGGCATGAGGGCCAGCTTGGATGGGATCTGGTAGTGAAGGGTGGACACCCAGGTAGAAGAGATATGCAAGGCAAAGAGTCAGATACAACCAGTGTTCCACAAGCCTGTTCATTGCATCCCAAAATTTATGTTGCCATCCATCTAAATCTGATGATTCACTCACTTATGACCAAGTGAATTGAGTGTGGGTCTACAAACAGAAAGTTATTAATAGTGTTAAGACATTACTGATGCCATAATAATTTAGATGAACATGAATATTTAGAATCTTGACAGTCTGTTTTTTTGTTTTCCTATAAAACAATCTTTTATGCGGAACGAACTATTTTTTTATACTTAAACTTCATGAGAACTTTTTTGCCCTTGAAATATTTAGATGGATTAACAAACACATTCATTGAACAAATATTTTATATTTATATCTGTTTTCAACAGGGCAGTCTAGAAAAATGCTGGAGACAGAAAAAACATAATGAATGAATATTTTCTTTCAGACTCCACTGAAAAATCAGAGGGTGGTCAGCAAGTTAACAACTGTTAAACCTTAACTTTTTTTGTGATGTTACTCTCCACTGTGAAAGTGTGAAAGTTTGGATGTGGCTACTCAGAGTTCGTAGAATGATATGTAAGATTGATATACTTCCTATGCTAGTGATAGATGACCTGTGCTTGACTTTATAGGCTGACACTATCAATGAAGAAATTTGGAAGATCTCTCTGAAGGAACAAACAAGACTTGGGTTTAAATTCAGAAGGGGAATTATGCAGAGAAGCGATGGAGGAAGGAGCTGAAATTAAAAGATTTGCAAAGACAGCCATACGAACTCTCATCTTTCCTGCTTGCTTTTTATATTTCTGAAATTCAATGCAAATTTATTAGACTATTGTACAGCTTGACCTAGGTGGTCATCCTCCCTTGGAGTATGCTGCTTCTCATAGCTTATGTCAGGCTCCTGGCTACAGCGTTAGGAATGTTACTTATTCCTTTCAAAAGAATGCAAATATCTATTTTGTCACAATCAATAAATATATAAATAGACTGTTTTCTTCAATTCAGTATAAAATAGACTTTAAATTAACCTTTTAAAAGTAAAATGCTCTCCATTATTGTAAGTAACAACTTGTCTGAACTGTCCAGAATGACTAATGAATGAGATAACAGAAATNATTTTTTTATACTTAAACTTCATGAGAACTTTTTTGCCCTTGAAATATTTAGATGGATTAACAAACACATTCATTGAACAAATATTTTATATTTATATCTGTTTTCAACAGGGCAGTCTAGAAAAATGCTGGAGACAGAAAAAACATAATGAATGAATATTTTCTTTCAGACTCCACTGAAAAATCAGAGGGTGGTCAGCAAGTTAACAACTGTTAAACCTTAACTTTTTTTGTGATGTTACTCTCCACTGTGAAAGTGTGAAAGTTTGGATGTGGCTACTCAGAGTTCGTAGAATGATATGTAAGATTGATATACTTCCTATGCTAGTGATAGATGACCTGTGCTTGACTTTATAGGCTGACACTATCAATGAAGAAATTTGGAAGATCTCTCTGAAGGAACAAACAAGACGTGGGTTTAAATTCAGAAGGGGAATTATGCAGAGAAGCGATGGAGGAAGGAGCTGAAATTAAAAGATTTGCAAAGACAGCCATACGAACTCTCATCTTTCCTGCTTGCTTTTTAAATTTCTGAAATTCAATGCAAATTTATTAGACTATTGTACAGCTTGACCTAGGTGGTCATCCTCCCTTGGAGTATGCTGCTTCTCATAGCTTATGTCAGGCTCCTGGCTACAGCGTTAGGAATGTTACTTATTCCTTTCAAAAGAATGCAAATATCTATTTTGTCACAATCAATAAATATATAAATAGACTGTTTTCTTCAATTCAGTATAAAATAGACTTTAAATTAACCTTTTAAAAGTAAAATGCTCTCCATTATTGTAAGTAACAACTTGTCTGAACTGTCCAGAATGACTAATGAATGAGATAACAGAAATGCCTATCAATCCTTCATTGTGCTCAGCATAAAAGTTTTTCTTTTTTTGTCCCCGAAGTCCCACAATAGCACCATATTTGATTTGAATATTAATGTTTAACTCTGAAATTATTAATTTAAAAAGAAGTTTTCTTCATTTGCTATTGTTAGAGAATTCACATAGAAAGTAATGGAGTATAAAATATAATGAATAGCATCAGCCTAATAAATTATGTAGTAAGATAGCAGAAAAAGTAAATACATTTATTTTTCATTTCATTTTCATGCTGCATTTACCCATGTGAGACTGAAAATAGTTTTATTACATGCTGGTCCGATTTATATATAATTTATGAAATTACCAATATACTACTTCATGCTGAAACCTCTTGTCTGAATGCAGCAGAATCATCCTGCCAATGTACCTGCTCTATTCTATTTATTTGTTTCTGCACCAATCATGCACAAGTACCACGGAGATCTAGTGGTTTAAGGAAGGCTGTAGGACACCAAGAAATTCCAGTGGACGACAGATTGGTGAAAAGGATGCTGAGAAGTTGATGCCCATGTGTTTTGAGGGTGAATCTGACAACCTAGAGGTGAGTTCCTTAAGAGGTAGTGCCATAGTAGTTGCTCCCACATAGTTTGCATTTGTGATCTCCTAGGGGATGCATTACTCATGTTTCGAATGTGCTCATTTTTCATGGTATTTTCTGCTTTCAAATCTGAATCACAAAAACTTTTTAGCCCATTTCTTTACGTATTGCTTCAGATTTTCTTAAGAAAGACACCAAAGAATCCAACCCGGTAAGTTTTGCGATTTGGTTTACGAAGAAATAATCTGCTATAGTTTCAGATTACTGTCATAAAGGAACATTTTAGATCAGCTGTAAATTAAAATGCCAAAGAGTTAACTATCCAGAAGCCATCAGGAGTTTGCAAATGTTAACAAAAGAAAAATAGAAACCCCTCCACCTGTTTTGTTCCTTCAGTCTTCCTCAAGATAATTGATATATGATGATTATTCAATATTTAAAATTTTCCTGAGGATGCCTGTTGGGAAGAGATGTTGAGGTCTCACAGATGTTAAATTTATGAGTGCAAAGCATGCTGTTTAATGGGTGGCTGAGGACTGGAAGATTAGAGCAAGAAAAGCTGAGCGTAAAATGATCCCTCTAAAGTGGTGATTCACACAGTAATTTTTTCATTTAAAAGCTGGCTCTGCACCCAAGATAAACGGCAGCAGTCGTTCCTCAATCCTTCCAGCCCTCTTCACCTTATTATTGAATTTGAAGGATAACTGTAAGTGCCTATCAGACCAAAACTGATTAGCAGATATATCACAGGCTCCACGTGAAAAAGCAGACTTTGGTCATTATTAGACACGTAAGTTCATATCATACTTGTGTAAAGACATTATAACCACTTTGTCATTCCATTATATAGGCCTAAGCACCTAGATTAGGATTCTAGATCTGGATGTATGCAGGGCTAAGATTCTGCTCTCAGGAATTCCCCTTGAGGATGGAGAGCTTGTGGTCATTTTGATCCCGTCAAGAGATGCTGTTCCAGTAATATTTCTAGGTTCAAAAAATTCCAAATACGGCACATCATCGACTGTGTTAATTGCTTACACGTAAAAATAAGGTCCAAAAAGAAGGTGCATTAATTATGTGTAGAAATATGAGGTTTAGTAATATTTTATTTACTAATATGAGTGACCACCTGATTTCCTGGGATTTTTACCAGCTTTGGGGACTAAGCATCAACGAATATAAAAAGCAAACAAACCCACAGTTAATAATAATTTCCATAAGACTACTGAAAAATTGCAAGCCATGTATTAATGCGCTGAAAAATGATTTAGGACAGAGTATAAATGTATCTGTTTCGACTCTTTTGCAAAGAGAACTTTGCAAAATGAACAAATTTATCTAAGTTGATGGATAATATTTCATAAAACCAGCAATTCTCCTTGCCAGAGGATACAAGCCAAATCTTTTTAACTGAAATATTGTGCAATAATAAAACTGTAGAAAGAAATTAGTGCTATGTTACTATATGGTGGATTAAGGTAAAATAGAGAAAATATTTAGGGACACACTAGGAATAAAAAATCATACATGATGAAAAAACAACCAGAAATCTCCTGCATGATGAAATATTTTTCTTTCTGAGCCAGCTGAAATGAGCAATTCAGCTGAAGACATACTGCACATTCAAATTAGAGTAGCTACCAAAACTCAGATTCTTATTTAATTATATTAACCTATTTAAAAATATAGTCCAACTCAAATTAACAACACTAAGGATATAAGGGTGGAATCTGGCTCCTGACCCCTGTAAATTCTTCTGAAGTATGGTTGGTATTTTATGGAATTCAGGTTTAATATAAAGTCATCTTTTGGTCTTAGTTTATAGTTTTCTTTCACTTTTTTGATGTTCTGATTGTTATAAGGCCTGTCACATCCTGTGTAACAAGGTGTTTCATTCTAAGTTGTAATTGCTGACCATGAAAAACGTGTGACCCGTTTTCTTTTGATACTTTAGGGTTTTTGCTAACATGCAAATGACAAAGGTTGCCATGGGGTGTTAAACTGTAGAAATGACATTTGTTCAAACCCAAGGGGAAGGATAATCCACTGAGGCATCCGTGAAGTTGCCTGTTTTCATAGAAGGGTTCTAATAGTATATTTAACTGGTAACTGTGACCCTACAGGACTTCAACAAATCTTTTGTCAAGCCTCCTCATTTTGGACATGAGATAATAAATGGGAAATAATTGTTATTGGTCCATTATAATGTATCATAAATTTCACCATGTATATGTCCATGAAAATGTGAATTAGATAATTTTATTTTTGAACTGTAAATTTCATGACTCATCCTTTGGTGCTTTCCATCTCTTGGCCGTCTTGCTCCAAAGAAACCGAGA
>WAAE01009359.1:0-98110 GCA_013400495.1 Nicator chloris | reverse complement strand
AGCATTTAACACTTACTCATCCAAAGACCAGTGACAGAATCTTTTAAACCATTCATTGACTAAAATTAAATCAGGTTTTTATTCAATACATTGTTTGACACTGAATAATTCTGAGATATTGATGTACCGTTCTATATTTAAATTGAAAATAAATTTTATTATATATGCAGATTTTTATTTTTTTTTACAAGAGTGTGCTATATTCAAAGACTGCCTTCTCCCACAGCCTTGAGAGAGACATTGAGAGCCATGACTTGAGTTCTGCTCTGTAAAAGCCAAGTGTTTGTCTAAGCACAATGTCTAATCTCTAGTTTGGTAGCTCAATACCTTACCATCTCTAGCAGATGGAAAGCAAGTAACTCTACCAAAACTGACACATTCCCTGCTATCCTAAGAAATCAGTAGGATATACAAAACCCTATTACTACCCAAGTTATTGCTAATAATTCATTCTAATGCTGACACAAAGTGGTTAGCAATGAAAAGAATAAAAAATTGTTTGAATCCTTTTTTCGATATAGAATATTGGTGAGTTTTGAGGTCTGAGGATGAAAGTATGGAAAATGAAATTTCTGCTTACATAGACTTTCATTAACTTAGTTGTAGTAAATCATCTTAAAGTTTGAATTGAGCAACATTTTCTTTCCTCACATATTAGTGATATGTGGTTGATTCACAGCAGCATTGGTTCCAATTTGCCCTCAGCTTTTGAAAAAAAAAATGTATTAAGAATTGCTTTCTTTCTGATTAAGTTGTTTTAATATTGGAGAGACTGTTCTACAGCTGTGCTTGGTTGGTTATTTAAAATTGGCTTTTCCCAGAAATGAATACCTAATTTCTAAAATACAGTCCTTCCTCCTCCACTCTCACCCTGGTTTCTGATGCTGCCCTTTTCTAAAACTCTGCTTTGTCACATCCTGTGGCAAATCACAGGCTAACACTTCAGCATAACTGCCATTAACTTAATGCCTACCAACAATGCTAAAATCTGGAAACAGACTGCAGCAGTAGCTGTTGCCTACTGTTAACACAGCTACCAACAGTCATTTTTTTTCCGTAACACATGCAGCAGTGGGCTTTAATATATCACTGGGTTTTCTGGGTACAGAAAAGCTGCATGATCAAAATGTAAACCAGAGTTTAAATACAGTAAGTGGTGAATTCAGAAAATATTTTGTATGCATTTTTTATACCATAGATATCAGCTTGTTTTTCAAATGGAATAAATAAAGAATTGATTTGGAGAAACTGAGGGACAAACACTCAAGTGCTCAGTTATGCTTGATTTTTCTGATGGAGACACCTGGAACTGTAATTTCTATTGTCTCACAGCACAATAAGAATGTCAGTATATTGTATTGAACTTTATCGTGAAACAAGCCTGACCTTGAAATCCTTTGTCTGAGGGCTGAGCACAAAAAAATGGACTCCATAGGAGAGGGTGGCTCAGGTGCCTTAATGGAAAAAATACTCCCCAGGTAATAAAATCAGCTCTGGAAGTACGTAGGCAGTGAGGCTTCTTTGGGATGCAGCCCTATCCCACTGGATTTATCTGGAATCCTTCCATTTATAAGAAGTTTGTGAAAATTTTCAGCATGAAGAGACACCTACTAAAACACAGAAGGGACCAACTAAGTGATCTGGCATCAAGCCTGCCAGAGTTCAGGAGGTGTTTGGACAACTCTCTGAGGGACATGGTGGGATCTTGGGTTGTTCTGTGCTGGGTCAGGAGTTGGACTCGAAGATCCTGATGGGTCTCATTGACCTGAAGATATTCTATGAACTCTTCTGTCAGCAATGTATTTCTCTTTTTAGAAGCAGCATTTCGTTCTCAAAGTGAGAAAGTCTCCCATTTACTCAAGTTTAGCAGTGATCCATGAATCTGCCACTGATTTTATACTAAATACCTGGTGTTCAATAATGTTTTAAATATTCTTTGTTAACATGAATTTAATTTAAATGCCTTCACCATGATATAAATGACAAATAAAACTAACTTACAGATTTTCTTATTTTCATCTAAAGGAGGATGTCACATAATCCTACAATCATTTTTACATTAAGGTGAACAAGGAAAACAGACAGATAAAAAAGCTAAATAAATATTCCTGCATTAAGCCAGAAATGTTTCCACCTACGTTTGTTAACTGTGAAAATGGCAGCTAGAAGCTACAAAATAGCTTTTACTCATCTGTATATTGTCTTTGCTGGCATCAGATATACCTCACCTCCCCTTCATCTCAGCTTAACATTACTCACTTATGCATGCACAGCATGTGCAAGTGTGAAAAAAATAACTTCTCTTGTAGGAGCTTAAGGTGGATAAATCTTTGATGTACACTGGTAAGCTATTCTAATCTTTGCAGGCACTGTATGAGATATCAACTCTTTAAAACTCGTTCCTCTTAGAAAGCTGCACAATTGATCTTGTGAAGATCTTAGTAAATCTGGGATTTACTGTTAGAATAAACTGATACACATCTTTTTAAAGATATTTATAATAATCAGAATGCCTCCATAATGGGCATAACTGCATTATGGCTTGTAAAAAAGCAACATATGTGTCATCAAATATTTTAAAATTAGTGTGCAGAATACTTCTGCTTTCCGTTTTGAACATACCATTAAGCCAATGAACACGGAGCAGGCCCTCAGCTGATGAAAACTGACAGGCTTCCAGGATTTTGTTACTAATATTTTGGAACTCTATTAGAATTTCAAATAGCCATTAATTATATATTCCACTTATTATTTAAAATCTATATAGATGAAGACTTTGAAATTCTAATGCATATCATGATATTTTAAGTTTCTCCTGCATTTTGTCTCAATTAGGCAAAAGAAACATCTTTCCTGCTAATGTGCTTGTACAAGAATGGTACTGAAACAGTGTGCAAGCTTTATTTTGATCAGGGCCACCAAAACATTATGAAAATACAATGACCAAGATTTTTATTCTGATACAATTTTTATTTCCCCACACTAGACTAGTACATGACTTTAAGTGTAATACATCATCAGAAATCGTTATCAACTGGGTACTGAAATATAGCTTAATATGCTGTCTTTATCAATTACTATATACCCATGTAATGGTCTGTAACAACATTTTTATAACAAGTGAAAGAAGCCTTTAGCCCTTGTATATCAAAAGCAATGGTGTCTGCTTTGCTCAGTTGCTGTGCTTAGTGCATGTTACAGAAAATCAGAATGTCTGGGTAGGATCTGCTGCTTTGATCCATACGGGTACAGTGACTAGCACAATGAGGCCTTTGATTCGGAAATGGGTACAACTATAACAGATAAGCAGTGAAAGATAATAAACAGTAGGAATTGAAATTGTTGGTGTTTGGATTATTAATGCAGAAACTGTCTCACAGATATTAATCCATTTCACTGGTATCCTGTTGTATCAATTGATCCTCTGCCATTCTTTCTTCATTAATTAGGCTAGGGTATGTAGCAAATTAGGATGAATTCCAGCTCTGCCCACATTATTTGATTGGTTCCTCCCATTCTCATTCAGTGTTTTATACACTCTTGATGAGGGAGTTGGAATTCATGCATCTGGCCCAGTAGCCTAGATAAATACAGCAGCAGCCGTCAAAGGACTATTCTAAATGAGAGACAGACATTTTGGAAAAAAAACCTAAAGAAACCTCAACAAAAAAACCCCCTATCACGGCATAATGAGTTCAGTTTATACAGTAGCTGTATAAGCGTAAATGTCAGAGATTGTTTTTTCCCTTCTGACTTTGCTTTGCTTGTACTCACAAACCTTTCTGGCAGGATGGTTCATTTCCTAAATAATCTCAGTGGCCCAGAACCAATGGTATCCTCAACCAAATCGCACCCTGCTGGTCCCTTTCACGTCAAAACTTTGAGGCATTCTGGTTCTTTGTCATTTGCAGTTTCTCCACGACACATACAGTACTATTGCCAGTCAAGCCAGACTGTACGTCTTTTGATTTCCTTTGCATTCCTGGCTTGCTCAAGCTGGTCTTATTGAGATCACTGAAGAACATCATTTCCTTATTTAAATAGGATTTGCATTTCTCAGGCTTCTTGAGCAGCCTCTCTATTGAACATTGCTTTTGAAGATTTGCCCTGACGTTCCTACCAGGCAAGAGTACAAAAGAGCATTGTGGTCTCCGAATGTCCTTCGCACTGTTAGCCTGGAGGAGGGCACTATGACGTGTGGGGTAAATAAAAGTTAACAGAGATAACAAGGATCTTAATACAGCGAAGCATTAAGATCTCTAGAGCAGTTCTACTGTAAAATCTCAGTGACAGTCCTGGGTTTCTGTCAAGCTAGAGCAGCTGCAGAAAATTGCTGATGATGTTGGTTCAAATTACAGTAGTGATAAGTCCAGGCAAACATACATCCAAACAGAGATCAATTTATTGTGCTTTTGGATAAGCTCTCAAAGTGTTTAGGCACCATGCTCTAAAATGTCCCCTGAATTGAGTTTCGTTTCTTTATTGGACTGACTGATATGGCTGGGCTCCAAAACACCTTGAAACCCATGGGAGTGAAACTTGACACAAAGGCTTACTTATTAAATTAAACACACTTTCAAAATACCAGGTGCTGAGATGAAGATACATGGTCAGATTCAAACTGCTGCTTCCTCTAGCAGATCAACCCAGATAGACGTACATCAGCTGGAGTCCTGGGCCAAAGCATTTCAAATTCTGCATGAATTCTCTTCATACAGAATATTGAATTTCAGGAAGTTGAATCAATACACGGAAAGTAGGTCATCCCTGTAGCTGAAAGTGATGAGAGTTCTGTGCTTAGCTCAGGTCTTGCCTAATTGCCCAAACTTGGAACTAGAACTGTGTCTGATCTATCACATATGTCATTATCTCTTCAAGCCTTATTCTCCCGTAGAGATAATTCAGGGTACGAAGTCCATAGCTATTAGGCAATTCCTTATTTCCAGGACTACACGACCCACTTTGATCTTGTGGGTTAGTAGGTGGTGGAAGAAGAAATGAGATATTAACTTTATAGCTTCTCAGACAACCTCAGAAATTAAACTATTGTCCTGTATTATCATATATCTCTGTAATTCCTTTGTACTTCTGAACCCCAGGTCACAAACTAGCACACTATGAAGTGTTCAGCAATTTCCATACCATAAATCCTGCTAAGGATGAAAGATTCACTTCTGAGTATTGCTGTCCAATTTCAGTAACATCAGGATTAGTTTATTTAGGTAAGCTACTTAGTACGAGGTTCTTTAACCAAAAATTAACCTCAGAGTTTTGGGCAAATCTCTGAGTAACAGCTAGTCCCAGCAAAACAGGATTACTGCCTTTTGTGGTTCTGTACTGAAAATTCTTCCCATTACCACTTCCTTGAGTAGCAGCGAGCAATAATTGGACCAGATCCAAATTGTGGGCAGCATTGAGTATCAGTGATTTTTACAAGACATATTTTTAAATATGGTATTTGATTCCTAATGAAAAAGCAAGTTCTTGGTGTTTATCAGAATATGATTTTTGTTCTATGAAAAAGATGAAAAAAGCTGATTTAGAAAATAAAACAATGAACCAAGAAAATTTTAAAAATATGCACATTCATATGCCTAAACATAAGAATATTTCAAGCTGTATACTCTGAGTATTTTAATAATCCAAGGGAAAAATGTTGATTCAGACAATAACACTTTCAGGAATTATTTCATTTTATTGAAGCAGGTATTTCTTGGGGATGTTTTTATATGATGAAACAAAAAAATGGGGGAAACCCAAAACAAAACAAAGCTTATAAAATTTTTTAAATGCCATTCCACCAGCCCTAATCACAAGTTGCATAAACACCACAAAAACTGCTGCCCTGTGTAACTTATTCATATGTTGTTGGAAACCCACCTAGCCCTGTAGAGAAACTAGTGCCTAAAAGACATTAAATAAAAATCTACCAATTTACCAATCTCAGGCTGATATTATGCTTATTGTACCTGCATTTCCAAAAATAAAGGAGTCATGCACTTTCTTCTTTAAAAGGGCACATGGAGATTGTTAATGAAAAGCTGCTGAGAAACTAAAGCAGTTAAAGGCAACTGCGACTAGAGGAAACCAATTTGTATCCATTGGTTTCACAGCAGGCTGTCATCTCTCTGCCTCTATTCATTTGCTTGTTTTCTGGTTCAGTAAAAACTCTGTTCCACTATTATGATATAATGGCATGGTAATCTTTATAAACCTACTAGATTTTTCTGGAATATGTTTAGCAAAATTAAATGTATAGGGGCTGGCAGCATACTCCTTAATTAAGATTCTCCACGCATGTGGGCGGGAGCATGTTTGGAATCCAAACCCATTCACGCTTCTCACTCACCAACAAGGGTCTGGTTGGAGGGAAGAAGCTGGTAATGCCTCCTAACACCCCATCTCTAATAATAATAATAAAACAAATCACAGCTGGAAGGATTTTAACCAATATTTTCATTCTCAGATGTGTCAGTGACTCTCAGATGGAAAGTGAAGAGTTATGATCCTACAATTGCATGGCCTGGAGTGAATTGGGAGTTACTCAAAGTCAAGAATTCAGGCTGCAGTAGGAAGGGTTGAGGGTTGTGGCTGGACTGCTTCTCAGAGCAGTTCTCATATCATGTACAAGGAAATTCACTTCTGGAAGAGGGTTCTCAAGGACACACAGTCCCAAGCCTGGAAATGCCAGCACCAGTGGATTTCCCAGGGAAAATGCACTATTTTCCAGAGGTTAAACAAAGATGACAGAAGAGTACTCTAAATAACACAGGTGGTACAATTTCTACTTTCTCTTTCCTCCACTCATGATAAATGTCGTGCCAGGACAAAAAGGAGAAAAATTTAAAAGGAGCAGAATTAAAAACATTACAACTGCCTAGCAAAAGTAAGTGTAGTGGGAATATCTATGACAAACTGTTATGAGGACAATTTACATAAGATGGAAAACAGTAAAAAAAAAAAATCTCTATTTCCTTAACCCTTCTACTCTGACACAGCAAAGCCAAAATTTGCCGTAAGAACCTTCTATTTGTGTTTGAGGGCATTATTCTAGATTAGATCTACTAACATCTACTGGATGTTTTTAGTATTTCTTATTGGGTCTAGTATTCATACAGAAAAAAAAAGGAGATGTATTCCATTATGAACAAGGCTCTGACTCTTACACTGTTGGCTGTTTCAGGGATTTTAGCTTCCATTCCCCTTCCTTCCCAGGGAAGGGCATTAGATCCTCAGGCAGAAATATATAAAGAAGTTTTTCTCACACTTTTTCGTAGTCTTCCTAAACTGGCAGTCTAGGACCGAGGAAGAGAGAGAGAGCTAACAACCCTATGAAAAATTCCCTAATATTTTTAATTCATATATGAAAGCTTATTAGCTTGTGAGAACATTTTATCGTGCCCTGCCCATGTCTCCAGAAATAGTTGTTTGTAAAATCAAACAGATCACTTTGGCTGATTGCGCAGTAAATCAGTGGCACAGCATTACTTACATACCATTCGTTGCATGCTTTAAAATGTCAACCTTATTTTCTCTATGAGACAAACAGCACAATAGTCTCCAAAAATGTCAAGTTTGTCTTGTTTTTCACCCCTCTGAATTCACACTGAATGGACAAACAACCTGGTCATGCACAAGCTCCTCCCTTGGAATGTCCTGAAAGTGTCAGCAGCTTTCCCAGAAATAACGTTAAAAGCTGCATGATGTTATTGATCTACTCAGAAAATGCCAAAAGCCATAAAAATTAATTAAAACCCCCAACCCTAGTCACAGTCCATGATGCCTAAAAGAAGGGAAAATAAAATCTAGTTATTATTCCATATCAGCCATACAAAGCCAATAAATGTTTGAAGCTTTATATCAATCTCTGTTTCCTTTAGTGTTTAGAATGACATGGACTTGTTGTTGGAAAGCCAACATAAAGCCTCTGCAGCTCGTGGGTCCATTTAACTCAGTTTTTACTGCAGTGAATATCAACAAAGGAATTTTCAACCCATGAAAACAACCAGAAAAAAACCCCACCAAAACTGAAAACCTAAGCAGGTTCCTATTGTATTGACAACATTGCAGATGTCTTTTTTCTTGCTATAATTCAATTTACAATTGGCCTTAAGGAGAAAATCAACATGACCAAATTACATCTGGCAAGTCTGAAAAAATTTTAAAACATTCTCTGGATAGATACCAACCCGTTTATAACAGAAAAAGAGAAAATAGTCAAAGAAACAGGTGCTGAAACAGTAAATAACTTCAGGGAGACACCATAGCTTGTACTCTGGCCTTTGGTCACTCAGGCCAGATATGGAAGAAATGTTTTGGAGTCTTCCCCTTCTAGTTAAGATTCCAGCTAAAAGGCTCTGAACCACACTCCAGAGAAGCATCCACCCAGAGCTTATCAGAAAAGCAATGCCTTTCCCTTCATGGTATGATATCACAGCTTCAATACCAGTAAGGATAATTTATCCCTGAACAACTTGACATTTTGTGTTGGTAAAACCACGTGGGCTGAGGGTCACTGTACACTGAGCCACAAAAGGAAACTAACAGGAGCGGTGTTCCATGCCATGGGCAACAGGAGAATCCTCACAGCAAAAACAGTTCCTCCATCCTCTCCAAACTGAACTGATAGCTTCCCCTTTACTCTTTACTTGGATGCTTGTGCTGATGCCATTGCTTTGTTAATACACTTTCCTCTGAAAATGAACACCATATTAGAAAATAACCAAATATTTCTTCCAGATGCAAGTCCTTCTCTGTAGAAAGAGGTCAAAACACAGGAAACCTCAATCCATGTTTTTCTCTCCCATTTCTTCTAAGTGTTGGAAGAACTACTCTGACTCCACTCTCTAACAGCTCTTCAATGTTTTGTCTCATTTACCTTCTAGTCAGTAAATCTATTATTGGTAAAATGCATTGGCCTGGGATAAGCTTTTTCCTGTTATCAACATTTCTCCTATTCTAAAAAGGATTTAAATGGTGACTAATAGCATTTGTCTTAACCATTTTTGCAATTAACTGTGCAAACCTATCTAGTCGAAAGATATGGAAATAATTAAAGTGGACATTTACATCATTTTTCATTTTTCTTCTTTTCTTCTTTCCTGTTATCTTTTGTAAGACTTTTCATGGCTGCAAATACTCTTTTTGCTGAAAAAAAGTCACAGGAAAAAAAAGCATTTTCAGTAAGTACATTGGGGCAGTTGTACAGGAGGCTAGAAGCCTCCTTTTGGTTCAGCTACAGCATCTTGGGGCAATCCAGAGCATCTTTATTAGGCCCAATCTTTACTGTAAATTGAATACAATCCAAAGTCTCTCATATAGTCAATTATTAATCCCTTTTAAAGTTGTTGTTGGGTTTTTTTTTATTTGTTTGCATTGCCAAGGTGGCTGAGTCACAGGCCAAGATCCTACTCCACCATGACCTGTGCACACATGGAGATTTAGGCCAATACCTTTGGATGCCTGCCAAAAGATTGCCACTGCTTATAACTTAGAAACTGTTAATGATTTTGCAAGAATAATGGAAATACTTGTTCAGGTTCAATCAGCCAGCCTCTGGTCCCTCTTGCCTCTTGAAGGCCACAACCGACATGAGAGTGAAGGTAAATGGCTGACTGGAGCGCACCTGGGCCACCCGCTCGGCTGAGAAGGCCCAGGGGCCGCAAGGGTGAGGAGAGGGCCACCGTGAGCCTGCCTGCCCAAGGGAATGAGGACCCCCTCACCCTGGGAGGCCGTTGTTTCATCTTTCATCACCGTGCATGTGCAATGTTGCCAAAGATGCTTGTTTCTCTTCACGTAAGGCACTGGGTGGCAACCTGGCCAATGCCTAAGCCTGGATCAGCTGCAGGACAATTTAGCCGTGCCAGGGGAACCCGCGGGTGTGTTCTCAGCGTACCTGGGGCCTCTGAGCCCTCCCTCACGGAGGTTCACCCACACTGCCAAGGGCAGAAATCGCTCTGCAGCAGAGGGAGGGTTCAGGGAGTGAGACTGGTTTGAACTCATCCAGGTAACAGTTCAGTCTACCCTTATCTCTACGTATTATGGAAAGAAGCCTAGGGAGATTAACTTCACTGACTAACCTTAGCCTTTGTGTACCTCTTCCTAAAGCTTTACAATGCAGGTTAGCTTAAGCTAACAGATATTTTTCCTCTCTATTAACTGTGACACTTACAGAATTAACAGTTCCTCCTCTCCCATACACTTTTGCTACAGTCCCTTGCAGGACGAAAAGCTGTGTCTGGGAGCACACTGCCAGTCAAAAAGGGGTTTGATTTCTCAGCACATTAACACACTTCTTGAAGGAGCTGTCTCCACACATTTTGCTTTTGGGAATGGATATATTAAATAAAAATAAAGAAATTTTTAAAAAATCTTTTCCCACCTTACTTCGGGAGGTGTGAAAGTCTTCACATGCTTAGCTAGGACAGCCCTACTGTTTATCTCCTTGATGTTAATTTTGTACAAATACATTTAAAATCAAACAAAAAAAAAAAACCCTTAGCAAATCTCCTTTTTGTCCTATTAGAAAAGCTCATCCTCTCAATCCAATCAATGTCAGCAGCAAATCCATAAAAAGTAACAATATATAAAACATGTCATAGATTTGGCTCCAAGAGTTTAATTAATTTAGTCCATTTGGGAGTAGATGACAAGGCTTTTCCTTCAGAAACCTTCATTGATTCCTTTTAAATAGTGCTGACACAAGTGGCAGTAACTCAAATTAATGACAGACAAAGTTCTACTTTGGGTCGAGATTCCTTAAACAGTTCAGAATATAATCAGTATTAATACACCCAGATGTAACACTTGTGTTATATATATAAATAGAATTGAGAAGAGTTTTTTGTGGGAAATTAAAATAATGAGAGAGAGCTTCCATTCTTTCCTTCCACTTCTCTTAAGGTTCATATGATCAATTGTCTGACTCGCTCTCGGTCTAATATAAGAAAATCTGACAACTTTCCCAAAGATGTTGAAGAGGAATCTGTGAAGAGAAGATCAAAACTTGGAGGATACACAAATAGCCTAAATTATTTATTGGAAACAGCTCTGTGCCTGGAATTCAGAAGTGTAAATTATTTCAGAGAAAATAAGAATCTTATTTCCTTTGATTATGATGATAATTAACAGTTATTTGCATTATGGTGACAAAGTGAGTTTTATTTGCGTGCACACAAAAAAGAGGTCTTGCCCCAAATCTGAAGCCTCTGCTCATAAGTATACCAAATTAATTTTTTTGTTGTTGACACAGAATTATTTCATTCACCTTCCAAGGATGAAAATGTAAACAGCTCAGCTGTAGTCAGCCATAAAACATTAGCAGGTGGGAGAAAGTCCAACTTCACTCTACCTGGTTTGATACTCCCATTCATCACCAGCAACTAACAAGTGCCTTAGCCTGATACTTCTGCCCAAACTGACAGAAGTAAACACGTCAGCAGCTTTGACACATAACTGACTACCAATTAAGCTTCAGAGGGGGTTGTCCATGGAGATGAACAGGACAGGTGGTCTCTTTCTTGCAGGTCCCATGTGCAGACCCAGGAGGAATGTGGCTGAGGAGGAAGTCAACTGCAACAGCAATGGTTTGGAAGAGACATTAAAAACCTACTTTATAGTTTTAAAGATAGTTTTATAAATATATTTCTTAAGAAAACTACAGTATCTTCATTATTTGATGTTTTTTAAAAGCCTGAAGACACTGTCAGGAGCTGAGCTTGAGCTGGTAGAGAAAATGGAGTAACTGACCTCTCAAGGTCTCTGAAATACTATTTCTGATTCACAAACAGAGAAAAATGAATTCTGCCAGTGGAAGGAAAGCTTAAATTGTGAAGAAATTTACATGGGAGGGAAAGGATTTAAAGCTTTGCAGAAGGATTAGAGTTTGCTATGAGCTCCAGCATAAAAGTAGTACTGTTAAGTGAAAACCTCTATACAGTTAAACAGCACCCTCATCCTTCAGAGAAATACCATTTGTAGATAAGAGACACGGACTTCCAGATCAGAGCAAAGGTCACTTTCATGGTGAGTTTAAACGAAGATTTAGACTTGCCTTTGGATTTTCACTTGTTATTGTACCTTCCTGCTTCTCGATGTCACGGGGGATAAATTTTTTTACAAGACTATTGCATTAAGAAAACATGCTTGAAATGGTGAAGGCAGCCCAGTGATAGTGCACAGAGCAATAGGAAGCACTCAGAATTTGAAGTGAGTCAAAGGAATCTGAGCTGTGCACCAAGGAGAATAACATATCACTGAGATAAATTCCCTTGCTCACTCCAGGTAGCACAATCATCCTTCATTACACACTCCAGCCCAGGTTTGCAAAATGAGTAGCAATTCCAGTTGTCTGCATTTCTGTCACTTTGGGCTGACCTAGATTCCAAGGAGTAAGGAGGGGGGAGTAAAGAGTGAATATCCCGACCTTAGAGTAATCCTCCTGGGATCAAACTTTTGAAAGTCTGGTACAGAGCTATTTTGGGTTCAACAAACATAAAGCCGATACAGTAAAGAATGCTGCCACCAGGTAATTACAGTTATATCTTTTTAGCTGGCCTAGAAGTTGGTCTCAGACTGACTTCATCTATTGTGAAAGAAAAACAAAACTAAAGTCTATTCAAGAATAGATGACCCTGCAGGTTACCTCAAGTGAGCCACACCAGGACCTGAGGCAACAGCACAAGTGAAAATAGGTTGTGTACCAAATACTTGTGTCACCTTTGTCTTCCCAGTTGAAATGACTTTTTTTCTCATTTGTTAACTTATATATAGCCATGTTTATCAGGAAAGCCTTCAAGATGACACGGGAGCAAGGCTAAGTCGCATCCATAATAAGATACTTTTCTCTGTGAGGCTCTTGTCAGATAAATCATGTTGTCCCTAGTTCAAAACTGTAAAAGATGAATCTCCCTGATTGTTGCCACAATTCAAAATGCAGACATGTCCTCAAATTATGCTAAAGCTTTAAGGCTTTCCACAAGAGATCCATAGCATAATCTGAATATTCAAGTACTGGTAAACCTCTCTAGAATCTTTGCTGCATAGGAAATGTTAGGATCAGGGAATGTAGCCAACAATTCCAGCCATCTCACACTCTCTTAAAGGGCAGCAAGTCATGAGAATTCATAAGGAAAACTGTTTAAAAAAATGTACTCTCTCTCTCATGTGAAAATTTTTCTTTTTCATCACCTGCCTTCCCCCCCACCCCCCAATCTTTAAATATTTCTTTCCCCCTGACAGAAATACAGATGTTGCTCACAAATCTGTGATATTTCTTTCAACAAACCCACTGATTTTTGTTCATTATTTTGGATAATCCATTATTTTGCTCCTTAAAAAAAAATAACCAAAACCAAACCACTGTACTGGAATATGAATATTCTGAATTAAATAGTTTTGGTCATGGTAAACAGAGAAGAACAGAACTGAGGCTGACTCTTCCCTTTCTCCTTTTACTGCCTGGATTAGGGAACTTCATATTCTGCTGTACTTCTTTAAAAGAAAGGATAAAAATAGCCCTAATGAGCAGCTCTGTAACTACAAACAGCAAGTATTTCAGTCAGAAAGAAATGTCACTGTTAAGCTTTCAGTGGCTGTTATATATAACAGCAATTTAAAACATAGAGTGTAAAAATGATGAAAGCTACCTTGACAGGGGTGCTTTTAAATCTGTAAGATCCATGGAAATATAAAATAAATATTTAGCATGTTGATTTTACATGTAGGAAGGAATCAAATGCATGCCACTACCAACATCTACTCTCCCTCCCCCACTACTGTCTTCAAGGCAGTGAAAGATACCTCACTGTTGTGTGTATTCTGTTATTCCTTTGTGCCTAGAGACACTCATATACATCATTATTTAAGAATAAATAAAAAAACCCTGGCACATTATTGAGTGACATAGAAGAGTTCAAATGGAATTGAAAACCTGTTCTCGTCACCAGGTACATTTTGCAGATGGAGACCATTTCAAATATTAAATAATGCTGGAGACAAGGGAACAAATATTCCCTGTGAATAGGTATGGAGTTAATTTAAGGTTGCCCTATTGTTCTACCACTGTAATCCAAAACGCACCTGCAAGGGCTTCCTTCCTCTTTTAATTCACATATACACGCATTGGCGGCGGGGGGGGGAGGATGAGGAATGAGAGAAAGAAAAGGAAGTAAAATGAAGGGAAGGGAGAGGAGATGAGAATAAGAGGAACCTTGATTTTTTTTTCTTCCTAATCTAAAAAAGAGTTAATCAAAGTAAAATGTGTGTTGCAATATTGAGGGGTGAGGGGAGGAGGGGAAACAAGCTTAAGAGATTAAGTGCATAAATGGAATGGAATTTAGCCACATGCCATTACAGTCAGTAATAGAGATTTTTTTTCCTCCCCCAAACAAATATCACAAATAGAACCAAACAGTAAGGGATAATTTGGGGTGGTAGTTCTGAAGTCCTCTATTCAATGTCAAGAGAATGCATGAACAGTGATGCATGCTATCTGGCTGAGAAAAGGGAATTCTAAAGTAGGCTCCGTTCTTCATGGCCAGACAATTTCTTTTTTGTGTTCTGCCAGAACTCTAATTGTAAAGCCCCTTTCAATTGCACCAATCAGCCATGTCTTTCAAGTTTGCTCCCCCCCTTTCTATTATTCAGCTGACAAGCTGTTATAAAAAGAGAGATTTTTCCACATAGGCAGAAGCTATATGAAGATAAGTGACGCCAGCTACATTTAAATTTAAAAAACAGATTCTTTCATAAAATTTCAGGTTGCTGTCATTCACTGCTTATTTTATCAGCTGGCAACTGGAAAGTGAACACTTTCTCCCCTTAAACAATAATAAAAGGAGATAAGCTAGTGAAATACCTCTGAGTAAGAGTACAGACAAAACAGATTGTTGTAAGGAAAGGACAGATTTTAACCATCCCACAATAAAAGGACTGTAGAACATTTCACACCATGGAAAACAGTGACTGCCCAATCCTAGAGAAAAAGATATCACATGTTTTCCTGATTGATAAAAAGCTGAGGCATCTGAGACTGATATTGTAGTCAAATAATGGCCACATAATCCACATTTGAAAAAAAAGAAAAGATGGAGGGAAAAGGGTGTGACGTTTATTTTGGTTGGGTGAAGTCATATCATACACTTGTTACAAAGGTGTCAGAATTTTCTGAAGCCAGATTCTTCTCTTATTCATAGTTAGTTAATGACTTACTTGATTTCAATGGTCTTATTTTAGATAGGCTCCAGCAAAAAGCAAAAAAGCAAGCAGAAGCTGCCGGTGTGAATTACAACTTTGTGTGTGTAATATTCTTGCATAGGGTGTTCCTGGATTATGGACTGTCCAGAGATGTTTGCCAAATAGAACTCCATGAGAATAAAAAAAGAAGATTAGGGTAGGTATCATCTCCTGTTTTCAAGATTTCAAGGTAAGATCTGATGCTACAGACAGTCTCTAGATATTCAAAAATGTGAGATTGTCTGTTCTGCTGACTTGAGAGAAAACACGCTGGGTTTTCTACATTAGTTAAATGGAGAAGAAAGGAAGTTAAACGGGAGTGACTGAAGATATTCCATAAATAAGAAGTAGCAGCAGGGTACATTGGAAAGTGTTTTCAGGAACAGAATTAATAAAATAAAAGGAAATGGAACTCTTGCTTCTCTGGTCTGGAAAGAGATCAGAATTCAGGCAGAGCATAAGGAGAGGCACATTCTATGCAGTTAAGTTTCCATTAAGCTATAGCTGTCCTATGCCCAGTCATAGTATGCAGATCAAAGGAGTAGAGACAGTTGGGGAGTGATGAGGTATCATGGAAACCAAGAGAATGAATGAAAATAAAATTCATAATAGATAGCAAGTTATGAAGGAGTTCATGAAGGCCATACCCCATAAAAGTATTTAGAGAGGACAACGGTCCACAATATTTTCACAAAAATCAGGGAGACGGAGACAGAGAAATTAAAAAGGTTTGAGGAACTTGGGCGTTCAGTACACTGGAAAAATAATTCAGTCATAATATTCCCCAAACAAAATGTACTTTTTTCTACCAAGAATATATAATCCCAGTATGCACTCTATGAAAGAAAAAACCAAGCCAGACAAAACCCTTAAAAAATCCAAATGGAGCAAAAGAAAAGGTTTACATTCCTGCATTTACAGAGTTAGTTTGCTAAATGATGGTGAAGCCAAAGAGAAATGAATGATTAATCCAAGACTATGAAGTGGGTCAGTGCAGACACAAGAGTTTAAGGTTCCTAGTGTGTCCTTTAACTATTAGACGTTAATCCTTTGACAAAGCTGTCACTATGAAATTAGCCAGAATAGTCCTGGTTCCTACCTTTTATTAAAAATTGGTTTCAAATATCTTCCTGCAATTCTTCCCGCTTCATTTTATCCAAGCAGAATATGCATCTATCACACAAGCTGTTATTGGATCAGACAGAGAAATGGAAAATTGTAGTCTGTGGGTAGAGAACTCAAGTCAGATAGATTAGAAATTGAGAAAAAAAAAACAGTCATGATTGATTGACTGGTTATTCATGTAAACCCACTAGGAAATGCAACATCACTTTATTAGCATGCTCTCATTTCAGGAGTGCTATGGCTCTTGGTTTAAGTAAGCTATTTTTCCTTAAGAGTATTTATTTCTTTTTTACACAGAATTTTCTTGTACTGAATATCAAGCCCCATCAAAAATTAGCCTGAAGGACTCCATAGCTCTATTTTGCTTCTCAGCATTTCCCAGAGGGCTGTTTTCTAGTTTCCACACCATTTAAGGTGGTTACAACACCAGTGAAGAGTCCAGGTATCTGACTGGATTTTGGGATTTCATTAAGCAGAGAAACTCCTGAAAAGTAGTTGGTCCAGCATGTCAGTCTCACCTTGATTAGAGAATCCACTGACAGAAACTGTGGTGACACAAAAAGCCTACAGGTAAAAAGGTGTCTTTTCTCAAGGCTTTACTTTACTTGTCCATCCCACTCAGCAATGGCAGCATCAGTTTAATGCTTGCCTTTTTTTTTTTTAAGTTTTCCAACGGTGTGAAGCATCTTTATTTGCACTCACAATTCTATCTATTTGTGACAGTTCAACATTCAGCATGTGCTGCACCACTTGAAGAAAAATCCCCAGCAGGTCTGCTGAAATAGAAAGGTACTGCAGTAGGCTGAGTCTTTTCAGTACACCTTGAAGATGTACACAGTCAGTACACAGGATATCTTATGTCAATTAAAAGATCATAGAATCATAGCATGGTTTCTTGGAAGGGACCTTAAAATCATCTTGTTTCAACCACCCTGCCATGGGCAGGGAACTTTCCACTAAACCATGTTGTTTAAAGCCCCATCCACCCTTGCCTTGGACATCTCCAGGCATGGAGAGTCCACAGCCTCTCTGGGCAACTTGTTCCAGTGCTTCATTACCCTCACAGTATAGAATACCTCCCTTATATGTAATTTAAACGTGACCTTTTGTAGCTTAAAGCCATTACCTCTTGTCCTATGACTACATGTCCTTGTGAAAAGTACCCCTCCAGCTCTTCTGTAAGCCCTCTTTAGGTACTGGAGGCTGTTTTAAGTCCTTCCTGGAGCCTTCTCCCCAGCTTTCTCAGTCTGTGTTCCTAGGAGAGGTGCTCCAGCCCTCGGATCAGCTTCATCACCCACCCTCTGGATTTTTCCAACAGGTTCATGTGTTTCTGGTGTAGAGGGCTCCAGACCTGGATGCAGCACTCCAGGTGGGGTCTCACAAGAGCAGAAGAGGGGGGCAGAATCACCTGTCTCACCCTGCTGCTCACAGAGCGTTTGATGCACACGTTTGGCTTTCTGGGCCGCAAGCGCACACTGCTGAGTTATATTGATCTTTTCATCCACAAACATCCTCAAGTCTTTCTCTCTAGGTCTAGTCTCAATCCATTCTCTGCCCAGCATGTGTTTGTGCTTGGCATTGTCTTGACCCAGGTGTAGGACCTTGCACTTGGCCATGTTGCACTTCATGAGGTTTGCACAAGCCCAGTTCTCAAACCTTTCTAGGTTAGATGATGAGCACAAAGAATTTTTTCTGTTTGTGAATGAAAACCAGTAGGGAGAAGGAGAAAAATGTGTCTGCTAAAGGAAAGTAGACCAGAAATCAGAATAAAAATCTCAAAAGATGGAAAACTTCTTAATGAACTTGTTTTACACATCATTAAAATCAAATTTTTGTTTCTCTAGTAGTGGCTTTCTAGACTTGTCTTGCTAACAAACACACAGCAAAGAGAGACACAGAACTGTCAAAATTATTGTGCCTCATATGCCAGCTCATCCTATACCTACTTCTGTGGGTGACAGGTAAAGGAGACTTTGGATATTAATAAACTTATACCTCATCTGAGAGGCTTCATTCACAGCTTGGGAACAACAGCTACAGCCACTCACAAAAGTATTTTCACTCATTAGTGGAAAAAGGAATTTGTAGGAAAGGGTAGAAGAGTGAATGTGACAAGTTTTAACTGTCAGAAAAAAAGGAGGTATGTTATAGTTGGAAATGGACCAGAAAGCTTAAGAGAATAAGGTAAAAGCCATCCATCAGTAGCAGATATAGAATAACCCATCCACAACAGAAGTAATCAGTATAATTTGATTTGTTGTCTGAATGATACAAAAATATTTCCCCAGATACATTTAATCATGTAGACTTTTTGTTGTTCATGAACACATGCAGTGCTTTCTACAATCCTGCTTACAATCTGCCATTGGCTGCAGGCATGGCATCCACAAGGAAATCATGAGCTGTGTGAGAAAGTATTTCTGCTAACAGCTTGTGAAAACCATTGGGTACCCTTTGCTTACGCTCTGAAAAAACCCAGATGAGTTAAAGGTCAAGATCTGCCTTTTTACACGTACTTTGTATACATTATAGTGTTTCCTCATCCATTTCCTCTGACAGATTTTTAAAGTTCTCTCTTGACAGGCAAATCGTTATTTTTCTACAATCTGAACAAAATTAGATTCACATGACAGCCTTCTTAATGCTGACTAACAAGTGCCCTAACCATGCTAATGCATTTCAAGGGAGCACATGTGACTTTGCAGCCCAGAAGCATTAATACAGGGACATAGATAGCATCATTTGCTGTGTCCTGGGCCCATTTTCTTCTTCACAGTCTATAAATACTGTGACTGTCAAATCCTGACAGTGTGGCAGCACAGTGTCAGGATTTCTCTGCAGTAACCAATTGAACGTCATTTGAAAGTGGTGTATTTTAATTAGCATGATTCTAGACACCACCAGCCATGTTAAAACTGCACAAAGTTGTGGACACATTGTAGTTGGTCAGTATTCAAGAGGAAAAAGTTTTTAGTATTGTAACCTAAAATTAACATTTAGCTAGATTTTTAAATTATTAATTTATCACAAGTAGTCAGAGATACTTCTCTATCATGTCGAATTTTTTTTTATTGTACTAGGTAGTTATGCTAATCCTTAGTGCATCTTTGTTCACAGTGCTATAAACTGTTTACAAACATGGCAAGGGAACCAATGGGAGCCTTTTCCATTTAGGTCAATGCTTTGGAGTTAAACCAATGCCGTGAACTTTTGAAACTTCCAGCTTCAGAGTGGCACTGGGCATGATCTCATGAGCATTCACAGTCATAACAAAATCTGATCTATGCAAATAAATAATGCTTAATGAAACAATCACATCATGCATGAGAAACAGCTGCGGCAGCAAATACTCTGTGGTTAGTTGTGCAATAAGAAAGCTTTAAAAAAGAAGAATTAGGCACAAAATGTTCAGTAGGTCTCAATTATTTCTTCCCTTTTCCATAGCATTACGTGAGTGCTGTAAACCTAAAATCATTTCACAGTAGAACCTGGTACATTTCTGTTTGTGGATGACTAAAAAAAGTGACTCTGTACCATACCAGAGTACTACAGTACTATTATTTTTGTGTGTTTGCACATACATATATGTATGAACAGCAGATGTTATGGTTATGAATGCTTTAGGCCCATCTATTTTCTTTCAGTAAAACCCTAAGATAAACACATGGAGCCGTATAAACACTATGAAAAGAAAAATTGCATTGCAATACAAACTTAAGCTAACACTCATTGAAGAGGCTGTTTGGAAGCACTTTATCCCAAGGCAGAGGAGTAGCAAATCCAACCCTTGGATTCACAGGGCAGCCAGGAGCAAAGAGTGTGAGGCTTACCAGGAAAAACAGGGCTTGATTTTCAACTCTACACCACACGAACACTTTCAGCACGGCCTGCAGACAGGTCACTCATGCCCTGGGATGGAGAGCACATTTCAGTCTGAAATATGTAGGACAGGTTTTAAACCTGTGCTGTATCACCAAACCACACCACTGACACCCAGGAAGACACAGGGTAGTTTCAGAGACCAAGGAGTGCTTTTATTTTGGTATTATATTAACATAGGGTGAGAACTGCTTTGGTACCTCAAAATTTGACTTGGGGAGACCTTGAACTTCTGGGAACATAAAGCAATCCTAATTAAAAGGAAAAAAGACATTTCAGCAGATTAAATATTTTATTCCTTCACCACTAAGTGGAGTGTATCAACTGCAAAACTTTTCATATGAAGAAGAGAAATAGGGTAGGAGAGAAATAGGTAGTCAACCCATTTTAGCCATCTACTCAACAGTACTGATGACACAGATTATATTGACTAGACTTCCAAGGTGACTACCTCAGATAAATCTTACACTATGTCTTCACCTCTGGACAAACAGAGTTATCATTTGTTGACTGGCTTGCGATCTAAGTCATATAATAAACTCACATGGTGCAAGAGACCTATGATAAAGGACTATTAAAAAGGGAAAATTAAAATAAAAATATTTTAAAGAAAATAATTTCCTGCTCAAATACATGTAGAATTTGAATTGTGAGGAGTTTCCTTTCAAAATTATTTAAAAAGAAAGAATAATTTTCTATGAAAATGTGTTGCTGCTTCAGGCGTTGGGAAATAGTCTAGTGCAGATTAAAACGTTTTGATGTATTGGACTGTACCAACATAGATTATATGCTCAACTTTGGACACTGCCAATTTCTGGTGACAAAATGCTGTGTGGAAACTGCTGTTTTGATGCTCTGTGCCCATGGTCTCTCCTGCAGCCTGACCTCGTCCTGACCTGTATTTCCTATGGCATCCCACACGGGTGGTTTCCTGGGGCCCATCAGGAAACAGTAAGATTTCCCTTAATTCTGTTTTCACTTAGACTTGCCCACTCTCTCACCCCTCTCCTTTTCCTGTGCCCCAGATTAGGAAAGCTCTTGTCTTGACTTCATCTGGGCCCTTTCTCACTTTCTGTAAGCAAGAACCAATGCTCCTTCCTCTCAGTGTGCGTTAGTTTAGCTTTTTTTTCTGTCCCGGTGTTTCTGTCTGTAACACTGATGTGAGCTCTTTGCCCCTCCAAGCAACCAACAACAGCAGCAAGGAAAGAGCAGAGGCCCTGCTGGTCTGAGACACTGATCAGCCTCCACTGCAAATGCAAATGAAACCACACAGCAAAGGACTCAAATAAATTGCACAGATTCTTGAAGGTCGGTATGACACATAGATAAGCCTAGAAAAAGATTTTTGTATCAAAAATATTTGGTATGGCATCTTTTGAAGACCCTGCATGATCTGCCATTTGTTCCTTTTTTTATTTTTTTTTTAAGTGAAGAATTCCTTTTGACATCATGGTTCCTACAGTGGACAAACAAACCATTCATTGTCTTCTGCTTCTGTGGCTGCAATATGGGGCAATATGCAGGGCTTATTCCTTCCTCTTCTGGACAACCTTTACTTTTGCTTGGCAACACAATGGTAAAGGGAAATCTGTTCTTTAATTAAGAAATTAGAAATGTGGTAATTTAATCAAGTATTTCATTCAGGAATAATGTTTCAACAATGCAAGCAATCATGGAAATTAAAGTTTTGAAGGTATTTCACAGAGCAGCTACCAGTGACTGGTAGGGTCTCCAAAAACTGCTGTTGCTTTCAGTTAATGGCTGTCATTTGTTTTTTCCTCCCCTCACAGAGTCAGCAGAAGTACCCTAGACCTGCACCAGTATAGTAGAGGCATATGGAAAGCTAGGAAAAATTAGGTTATGGAGAAGAGGAAGCCTGCCTTGATATCATTTGGTAAATGAGATTAAAAGGAAGAAGAACAAAAATTTCATGTTTCTTTGGCCTGTGCTTTGAATAGTATATATACACTTAATTAAACCACTCGTGCTTAATTGTAATCCAAATTTCCTTAGTACAGCAGATAATTTCTACGTCTCAGTTCCTCAACACATAGTGAGAGGAAACAACAAAAAAAATTATTACATCATAAGTTATAGTTTATCAGTGTTTAGGTGAAAGTGTAGAAGCTTTATTAAAGGCATCAGTATGTACTGGGTTATGCAGTCCTGTATGGAATAAAGTCTGTCCATGAATCTGTAAAGGCAAACTAGGATTAATTCAGCCTTTGGTTAAATACTGGGCAAAGCTTAAGATTTCTGGTCTAAATTACTTCATTGAGGACAATGCCTAAGAGCAAACCAAGAACAAAGACCAGCAGACAGACAGTTATGGGTAAAAAGGGAATAAATTTTTATCCTTTCCATGGCTGAGGAAGATTTTCATGCCACACAAACCAAGAGAAGATATATTATAGTTCCTTGAGGTATAACCTTTCTAAGACTTGTTGTGGAGAAAACAGAGGGAAAATGTCACTCTTCCTGGGAACAGAAGAATTAACTGTTGTTCTCCAAATTATTTATAGGAGGCTCTTGAGTCCCATATGTTTTTTTAGCCAAGTCTTGGGGATCACTAATCTAACCAAAGCAAGGTCTGACTGGAAGAAGTTTAGTACCCACTGCTGTAAAACATTATAATAATAAAGCAGATTTGAAAGTAATCTTGTTTCAGATTAAAGTAATTGTTTTTGGCTTTTTAAAAAATTTTGTTATAAAGCTGTATTTAAAAATATATATAAACACTCTTCCCTCTTAAATGGTTGTGTGGTGGTTTTTTTGGTTTTTTTTTAGAGGATTTTTTTTTCCTGATTTATTTTCCGGAAGATAAAAAAAATAGTTTGATATTGATCAGAGGTTAGATTAAAAAGTGTGCTTCTCAGAAGTTTCTGTGAAGCTGCAAAAAAACCCTTTCCCTTAAAGAAACTTCAAGTAATTTAATTCTATGATTCAGACTATGGATGAGTAAAAAACAAACAACATGCCAAAACATCCAATATCTTCCATATTTTCTTCCATGTGAAGTCTTTCACTGGAATGTAAATAAATTAAATATATGTTTGTTAAGCACAATAAGAAAAGTTTAAAATTCTTTAATGCTTAGTGTCTGGAAAGCTGACATAAAGGCACTTTCCAAAGTCTCCCGATACCTGAGATCTTCCAGCTTGGCACGTCCTGCTTAAAACAAGGAAGTGTTAAGAAGAAATCACTGCTTGGTTTTGATAAAACCCTTGTACATATGGGAGGGGCCCAAAGTGTGTGGAAAAAAAAAAAAGAGGTATGACCTTACCTATTGTCATATTGATGAGAGAATTTTCAATGTGATCACTTCATGTGGAGAAAGAAAGACAGCTTAATCCAAACCTTTAAATTTTAAATTTACTTTTTTTTTAAACCTCAGGGAAAGAAGAAAACACCTTTTGCTCCCCAAAATGTAAAGTCAGTATAAATTCACTGAGATTTCAAGATAAGATTCTCTCAAGGTTTTTCTAGAGAAAGATTCTCTAAAGCTTTGTCAAGAAAAATAAAAGAAACTCCACTTCCTTGCAAAATCAAGGGCTTTGGACCTTCTTAACATTCCTCTTGCTAAAAGAAGTTTCCAGTTTTCACTCATGAAAAGAAGTACTCCAGCTAAAGGGTGCAAAAATCTTGCTGGACTCTTGCATTTATTTGATTTCTTGCCAAGAATATTCCTCTTTTTTGCTTTTCTCAAAAACCAACAAACTTTGAGATCCACACAAACAAATCTTAATAGAAGAGTACAAAATATCTCCAAATACACCAAAGTCTGTTAGATTTTATGTGCTCTGCATTTTGAGATAAAGATAAATGCTGACTTACAGCTTCAGGGTATTCTTGTTAATCTAAATTTCCGTTTTGTCTTAGCTGTGAGGCACATGCAAAGAATCCAAGCTTTTGAAAACAAAATATTTACTAAATATCTCTGGCATTTACTTCAATTTCATCTTAGTTGGTGGAGCATTTCCAGCAGTTCTGCACGACCTTTTGGAAATTGGATGGAGGTTCAGAGTGCTTCTCAGATGAAGGGTTAAAGCCACTGCATTGATGACGTTTTCCATTACCAGAGAATTCCTTCAGGGATGTGTCTGTGGTGAACCTGTGCCATGGCTATGTAAACATGCTAAACCTGTCAAGTCTGTTCAAAAGGCAACCATTTAAGTGAAGCTGCATTTACTCCCTTGGTTATTATTACCACATTCTTCACTCATTTTTTCTAGAAAACTTTGTTCTTGTTCAGATTAAAAAGTGTCATTCTGAAAGCAATACTACCTTGTATATTATGCTGCAATACAGTTTCATTTTTCAATGTCTCCTGACAATTCTTATGGTTTTCATGATTGTGACTAGAACAATGCTGTGAAGAATATAAGCAAGAGTAGGTTATCCAACTAAAGTCAGAACTATGACTTTTAAGGTGAAAGCAAAATTCAGAGGATAATGTACTCCAGTTGAAAGAAGAATAATTTATATCCTGGATTCTAAAAGTAGCATAACATACTACTGGTAAAGTACTATATTAGTTGAGACACACCTAGTGCATCAAAGAGTACACACGTACCTGGAGAACAGTAAATAGGGTACAGATATCTAAAAAAACTCAGGGAGAAATTGATTAGACAGGTCTAAAACAAGAAAAAAAAAAAAAAAAGACTGCAGAGTAGAAAAACATTTTCAAAAGCAGATTGGACACTGGCACAAACTGGAGGCAGAGTAAACCACAACAGTTCCTCGGTTTACCAAAAACTATCCTGGTTGCTTTCCAGTAGACACCAATGTAAGGAATAATTTTCACCCCTGTGAGTGGAGCCCCCCACTGCCTAGCACTGGAACTCCTATGATCAATTAACAGAGCATTTCAACTCACCTGGCACTTAACTCCTTTTCTAGAATATTGAGGGAAAAAAATTAAACCGTGAATTTAGCAAGCTGAGTCAGCTGGTTCTTCAGCCAGATGCATCAGAGATGAAGCGAGCAGCAAAAGTTTGCAATTGCAAAAGGAAAACAAAGCAAGAGGCCAAGTATTCTGTAGCCACAAACCTGAGATAAAACATCTGATTTCATAGAGGGGGAAAACAAAGCAGAATAGATCTAATTTCACTGGGTTTCAATAAAAACAGTTGATATGCAAAATTAGTTCAAAGGAAAAAAAGCATGAGTTAAGAGGCAGATAATGAATATGAAAGTGAGGAGATAGCAAAGATTGCAATTTACCTGGCTAGGCTGGTTTCAAAAGCACACACAGATAGGAGATTGAGTATATTTTCATCACTGCATGCACAGCTCTTCAGGTTGTTCTTTCAATCGTGGTTACTTTGACCACAGCAAACCTCCAGGTGACAATGGAACTGCTCATAAAGGTAATTGGCAAACCAGGAAGATATGAAGCATTTTTCCTAGCCAGGACAAGGTTTCTGTAGCTGCTGCAGGAGTTGGGGTAAAGAGAATGTGTTCAGGGAGTCCCTGAGAGAGAGCCTAATTGTCTTCAAATGAATATGCTAAAAGGAGTTGGACTAGCTTACAGTTCTTTTTTCATAATGCCATATCTATGCACTACAGAAGATCTTGATAATCTGATTTGAGCCATTTTCCTCAAGAGAACTCAACCTTAATATACTTGGAGTAGATTATCTGTTCCATTGATTTTTTTTCTTTACCTCCTGTACCCTTCCTTACATGTCCATTGAACACCATGTAATCTTTAACTCATATATTGCTGATAATTTGTGGGCAGAGGGTAGAAGCAAAGTAGGTAAAAATAAAACAAGCTGAGAAGTCTCAGTGATCTGAAAAATCTCTCTCCAGTACAGCTGTACAGTATCAGCTCGTTACTGAAGAGCAAGTCCACTATGACTGTGAGCACAGTTCTTCCACAACATGAAGCTAGCTCATAACAAAGAAAAATCTCCTTTTCAGATGATCATCCAGATTTAGGAAGATGTATTACTAAGGGTTTTTTGCATTATCTGTGTTTGATGCTGTAATTTGACACCAGTAGCCTCATTTCAAAGTATGCACTTATTCCTGAGAGCACAAACACAGTCCCCACTGGAAGTTCATCTCTATTTCTGTCAGTGTTCCTCTGGACATGGAGGCCAAGGCTATGGGGAGACCCCTTGTTTTTGTTTGCACCAACACTGATTATGAGCATATGCATCCAAAGACCTTTCTCTTGAAGAAATTATCCGTATTAATCATCCTGTAGAGCTCAGGTGATGAGCAACAGCACTGGAGGTGTTAAGTGATTTTAACCTTCTGGTTCCTAAAATAAGGGTTTGCTATATGAAGCCACAGTGTTGCCAAGGGCCTTAAAAGAATTCTGTTGTGGCACTTAATTTGCCCAGCTGTGATAAGCCACACTTTATAAACCCAACTACACCACTGGCAAAAAGTGCAATGGCATGGAAAGAAGGGTTAGCAGGGGAAATATTTGAAAATCCTGTCTATACATGAGACCAAGAATTAATTTTCTTACCAAAACCTGAACTTCTCAAGCAATAGAACCTGTGTGGAAACAAGCTGCATATGTAGCCTGATTCAAAAATCTCAAACTAGACAGACACTGACAATTGGCCTGAAGGATTCCATGGTTCTATTTTGCTTCTCAGCACTTCCCAGAGGGCTGATTCTATGATCAGTCCTGACATTCAGTCAGGAGAAAGTTGTCATGCAAGATATAGTATAATTCAGAGCTTAAGTTCCTTGCTCAGTCTTTTTTTAAGGACATCTCAGATTTTCATATCCAAAGGACTATCTTTAAATGCAATAAAGTCCTTTTTAGTGAGCCAAGCATCATAAATATTCAAAAGCCTCAGTTGGAACATTACACATAATTGACGTTACAGAAATCTGTTTCCTCTGGCATGACATCAGAGATTGTCAGATTGGGAAATCAAGAGGATGAGCTTCACACTTGCCAACTTTTCCTGCTAATTTGTGTTGAATTTTTTTCTTAACGAATCCCAGCAATACCAACCCTTCCCCCAATCCTACCACAAGGTAGGATTTTCCAGGAAGTGAAAGAAAGGCTGTTGGCCCACATCTGTCTACTATCTAAGGAGCAGGCAGCTATTGGTAAAGATTTTTTTCATTGCCTATAATACTGTTTCTTACGCTCTGCTTTAGGATCACCAGTTAGGCCACAAGACTGTGGAAGCAGGCATACTGCCAGATCCATATAGCAATATACGATTGGATTATTTCTATCCTCTCCCATGAAGGAGAAGAAAATTAAAGGAAGTTAGATGCTCTCTTTTGAGCTTAGTGACATTCCTTATCATTGTTTTGTCTGTGTTTATGATTAATAAGACAACAGAGGATTTCCACTAAAACCCCACAGAAGCTGAACCATCAATGTCTGTAACTTGCATGAGCAGCACCTGCAGCAGCAAGGCTGCAGCTGAAGAGGTGCACACCAATGAGTACGTGTACTGTGGCTCATAGTCAGCAATGTGCCTGCACAGCACACGGCTGCAACCAGTTCTCAAAAGAAATGGGGGCTTCCTTCCTGCTATTAAACAATACTTGCAGAAATGACAGAACTGAGCGAGGTCTGCTACCCTGGTGCCCAGCGCTGCAGCTCACTCCCCCAAGAAATCCAAACACTTTCTTCGTCCCTTCCTCAGTGTTTCACATTAACCTCTGCTTCCCCTTTTCCCAGCATGACTCCACTCTGTCTCTCACAGGTCTGTAAAGGAACAGACAGTTTTTTTCTGACCTGCCTGCAGCCCAGAGTGGCAGTGAGACCATTGCAGCAAGAGCCAAAGCATCCTATGGCAAATGCATCACTTCCTTTTGGGTTCTTCCCCTCCTGAGAGGGGAGAGGGAGTCAAATAAAATGTTTTCACTGATGGAAGAAGTTATGAATACATATATTAAAAAAAAAAACAACCAAAAATAAACAGCTTGTCCAGCAAACACCTGTTTACTCCCTAACAGAAGATAAGCAGTATAACCTTCTGAATCCATATCCATGTAACCACTTTTTGAACCCCCCAAACCTTGGCACTCTTCTACATATTAAAAGTACAGCTTGGATGCAAGAAGTTTTGCAAACCATTGAAAGACAGCAAGTTTTCTGTGTAAAAGTGAGCTAATGCTGCCCTAGCAGACATGGCTGGAGCACACAAAGCTACAAATCAGAAGACTTTTGGCAGTCCTGTGCTTTAGCTTACTGCAGTAGCATTACATGTACTTACAGTGACTTGAACCCTCCCAACTCCAAAACAAGCAAATAATGACATATTTGCTTTTCCTTGAGCCTGATCAGGTAGCCACACTTGGAGTACCATACTGCTAAGTGGAATGAGCAAGAGTAAATAACTTAATACAGAACACTTCAACTAGTGAGCTGAGAGACAATAAATAATTGAGCTCTGAAAACAGCATTGATTTTTCTATACACGAAGTAAAATTGATGAAAAAAAGCCTAGCTTTATATGTTTATTTTAATGAATGTACTCCGTACTTGATTATAAAACATTTCCTCACAGCTGTAATATTAATTTGACATATTTCTTTTAAACATCTCCAAAATGCTCAGAACAAGTAGAAAGTCCTCCTGAAACCTGAAGAAAGTTAGATATTTTTTCGACATTATAATATGCTAGAGCCCCACAACTTACATTAAAACAATAAAAGCCCACAGGATCCAAAAGCTATAAACAGGAATTCCTGAACCTGCTACACTCTGCACCCAGCCTTATATAGAATACAGCAGCTGCATAAGGAAACTCAGCAGTGCTGCCCAGAAGGAGCACCAGGCATGAAAAACACCTTGCCAAACATTGCTGAAAGAGAGAAAAAACCCACAAAACACCAACAAAAACCAACCAAAAATCCCCACAAACACAAATATTTGTTACCTTCTGTAATGGGATTTTGGCCTGATCTCCAGTTGCGGATTACCAATGTTGCTTTAACTAGCAAGCCTTAAAATTGGCTAAATTTTCACAAAGCAAACAAAAAGTTTCAAGTAATTAAAATAAAAGAATCAAAAAATATTCTCCCATTCACATTAACACTGAGCAAGAACAAATTCGAAAGACAAAAGACACTGCTCCATTCACCTCAAGACCACCTGCAACATCTACATTCACTTCATGGCCTCCAAACCCCTCAGTTTTCCATGAGTGCTTATTTAAAAATAAATAAATAAATCTTTCATCTGGGGGCTACATCTTGAAACAAGTTCTTGTCACCAGGATGCTGCCTCCCACGTTATTAAGAGGTCACACGAATTTTCATTGTCTATTTACTCAACAAAGGTAAAAATACCAGAATATAGTCTAAAGCAAACATACATTAACTGCTTAATCCTCGTCTTGTTTACTAATGCTTGTTGTGATGAGTTCTGTTACATATTCATGAAATATGAGACAGTTATAGTACACACATTGTACTAACCAGTAAATAAACATGCAAAATGAAAACATCTTTACTGGGAAAAAAAAAAAGAAACAACAAAAAAAACCCCCTACAAAACCTAATGAAAACCCAAAACCTAACAATAAAGACAGCTGAAAAATCTTTGTCCTTGTTGGCACATTATCAGTGACAAATTTCAATGCATCAAGAATTAGTTAAATTCCCAGCTGTTACAGCAGAAAAGCATATGAGACAAGTAAAAGATTAATAAAAGTTAGAGTTGGACTACACAAAAGAAAAAATGCAAAGTCAGAATGGGATATGTGCCAATAAGAACAAAATTAGAGTAATTATTTGGATAGGTTACAAGCCAGAGATAAAAACATGATAAATTCTCAGAAAAATGGATTACTGAGAAAGCTATTTGAAATTAAAAAGCAACATAAATCAAAACAGGATGAATGACATTTGGATAATATTATTTGACTGATTTAATTAACTTTTAGTTAGTAGAATAGTGTAAAACGAGAAAGAGATATAATAATTATAAAGTATTTCTACAGCCATAAGAGAACAGAACTGATAAGCCTGATGTGACTTTCTTCCTTTATTTGAGCTGTTTATTATTGCTATAATGCTTTTCTTTATGTTATTATTTAAGAAACGATTCTGAAATTACACCAGTTTGGATGGTAAATGTGCTTATACTTAGATCATTGTTGAAATTATTTGCCTAAGACAATTCAGAAGAATATTGAATTAATGTACACTAAAATGGCTTTGTATGAGACACCAGCATATTCCCATTCATATTTCATAGAAGTCAGATTGAAAAGAATTTTGGCTTTTAAATTAATTATAGAGAATATGAACAATCAGCAAATTTGTCTCTAATATATATAAATATTTGCATCCCAAACCATTTTCATTTATTCATGTTAAAAGAGTATCACATAAATTATCAATTCAGCCAATGCCAACCACACATTTCAGATTCTGAATAAGAAATAATCATAACTGGTTTTGAGCCTTCAGTAGCCAGTGAATTATTGGTAAATTATTTTCAAAGAATAAATAGTTTAAAACGAATTTTAGCATGTTCAGAGAGAATCCACAAATATAAAAAAGAAACCCAATTTGTCATTATCAATTTTTTCCTCCAACTTTTTCTGTCAGCTTTATTTAATGTGAAGTAGTAATGAGCAAGAATGAGATTTGTAATATTATCTTTCTCCTCTGGAAATTAGACAGATGCCAAAATGTTATAGCTTTCTGTTCACCTCTGATCCAGCTCTTTGATATGGTGGCAAAAGGTCAGAATCATTCTGACTGCTAATGACTTCTGGGATACAAAACAGACATAATTTGAGCAATCTCTTGGTCTTACCTAGAGAGGACAGGTACCTAAGTGACAAGAGACCAGCAACTGACCCCAATGGTAGGCAGCCTAATGAGAGGGCTCATACTTTTGTTAAGAAAAAGGATCAGACTGGGAGATTTTCCTAAAATCATCCCCAGAGACGCAAAATTCTGTATGAGATAGTTCATCTGTCCTGATACTTCTGTGCTTATCATCAGTGCATGATGGGTTCTTTGTTGTGACTGGGGATTCCATATGTGCTTGGAGTACTAGTACTGTGGCTATTTTCCCTTTTATTATTAATTTTTGAGGTGTTTAAATAATTTTTCTTCTGTTGCAGATAATAAAAGAGCATGTTTCTGCTCCAAGAGAGTTCAAGTCCTTGGATTAAAGTGGAGAGGTCCAGTACAGGATGGAGACCACAGGAGAAATCCTCGTGGGCGAAGAGGAAGGTCAGAGTCTGCTCTGTGCACTCAGGCAAGCAGAGGGACTGTGGTGCTGTCACAGGTCTCCAGACTGGGCAGGGCAGGAGGTGGGGGCCACATCTGCCTTCCCCTGTTCACCCATTCTAGGCCGCTGCCCTGGTCTGATCTAGGTGTTCATCTGCATCTCTGCAAATATATCAATAATAAATAGGAGATCAGTGGATGATGGTTATGACCATTAAAACAAGATGGGTTTTTTTGCATTACGTGACTGTGTGAGTCTTCCCTGGCAGCAGTTCTCAACACAACAGTATTTGTTGTGCAAAGAAACAAACCCCTGTAGATATTTATCCTTTTATGGGAAGGGTGATGCGTCCAAAGTCAAAGACAACTGCTCATTGAGCTGATGCACAGTCTGCAGCTATCTCAAACTGAGTCACTATTGCTGCCAAGAGTGAGGGCTCCAAGCATTACATAGTTAAGGGAGTAGAGCAGATCTGAATATGAGTATTTTTGCTTTCGTGGGAAAAGATTTATCAACCAGATATTAATGTTTAAATAAAGTAATTGTAAAAAAAATCCTTCTCCATTCATGTTTTTTTTCTTCATGAAATAGTTCTTTTGGAATCTTGTTAAATCTTGTAAACTGCTGCACCAAGTTGTTATGGCAACTCGAATTTTGAAAGTAAATTAATTTTGCCATAAGGTGTTATTAAGACCAGGTAAGGATGGCCTTGAGTAATAAAATCTTCTTTTTGTTTGGAGAGGATATGCTATCTCAAATTTTAACACGGGTTTTTACTTAAGCCAACACGCATTATTACTGTAACAATAATGTTATTACTGTACTTTAGAACAAATGCAAAAAAAAAATTTCATTTTTGCTATGAATTCTTGAATTAGACCTTCTCATCAGCATCATCATCTTATAATTACAGGGATTCTATGATGCTTAAGTAGTTTGCGATATGTCTAGTAAAAGCAAAAAAGCTCAGTTTTCCAAGCTGGAATCAATCTATAGCAAGTCTTTTAATTTGTAGGATTTCAGAGCTTGCCTAGAGACAGTATATCTCCAGAAGTGAGAAGTGGTTGTGACTACAGCATGTAGGATGTGGATGTGCCACCGTAAAGGACACGCCTTGACTCTCAGGTCTGGGCTGATATCTCAGTTCTTCAGGGTGGTCTCACCAACCTCCTCCCTGTCTAAAAGAATCATGGTTTGATGCATTCATGCTGCTGCCTCTTATTCCTGCCACTTGGTACTGATAGAACACACCTACAAAGGGATCATGAAGCAAATTCTGTGAAATTTAGAATACATACATTTTTTGATTTGTTTGATTTTTTTTTTAATGTGACTGATATTTTGATTAGCCTGCTGATGTAGGGGGGAAATACTGAAAGAACTGACCTACCCCAAAGGCCAGACAAGTGTCTTGAAAGCTTTATCTCTGTGAGTAAATGAGAGAAACAAGCACCTCCAAACAGCAATCATGAATGCCACATTATACAACTGCTGCTTTAATCAAGTGCTCTGAATCATCAAAAACACCAATTTCCTTTCCATAAACAATCAAAGACATGCCCAAAACTTCTAGAGAGGAAATCTCTCTTCATCCTCTCCGTTTACCGGTTCCTTTTTGAGGTATATGGTACTCCTAGGAGCTTTTCAGGGACAAATACTTTAGACATTTTAACTTGCTGGGATATTGCAATAGTGAAGAGAAAACATTATAGGGCATGGTGTTTTGTTTTGTAAATGGCTGAGGTAGACAATAGAAAGAAAGGTCCAAATCACTGAACATAGAGGTTATTCCATAATAAGGAAAAAGGATGGCATCGTGCCTTATCCACCCCGGAATGTTCTGATATGGGTTCCCATTAGCTTTCTCAGACATACCATATCCAACTTTGTCCTCTAAGGTTTTAATTATTTCAAATTCAGTCCCACAGACTGAATAATTTGGCTTCTGGTTTTTTTGGTTTTTTTTTTTACTTCTTTTTGTCGTCTGAAATATTGGAGTTTATCCACAGCTGGAAATAGGCTGTAGGTTGATGTCTGGTACTGTTATTGACATTAAATCCTCTCAGATTTTGGGATGAATGCAATCAACACTTTGAGTGGAAGGAAAGAATATCTCCCTTAGGTCAGATAGGTGGAGACTGCTCTTTTCCTTGGATGCTGAATGAGAGAGATCAGGCAGAAGCAGCAGAGTCTGTGTGAAATTGGACCAGGTGATTTTCCCACACTGGCCTGGGATTTTGTGAGGAGGATTCAAAACAATCCTTGAAGGTGAAAAACTGTCCTCACAGGTGGTGTTTTTCTAACTTGTTGTTTACTTGTAAAAATGTTCAAGGGGTGTTGTTCTGAGTGTCCAAGCATCTGTTTTCTCGTAACCGTCAATAAAAAGAATGTTTGTCTAATAAAGAAAGAGATTTGCCTTCTGAGATGGAGACTGTGTCGTTACTTTTCCCTGCCATCCCGAATCCTGTAACAACACTTTTCTCTTTTGGCCTCCTTAGTAGCAGGGATAGAACTTCCTTCTTCGCATCACCTGGAAGATTTCTTTAGTAAAATAGATACTTGTAAAGCTCTTAATCCTGCCTCATCACCTTCTGTAGCTGGAAATTTAGTCTTTTAACTCAAGGATAATGTCTCCTATAGACTGATGGTGAATATTTGGTCTATGATGTTAGTGCTGTGTTGTGCAGAAGAGGAAGCTTCTAAAGTTGACATTGACTGAAGTTACATCTCCCCATTTCAGGGAAGTGGACTCAGAGACCTGCAAGCCACTATCCCGACCAATGTCTTGTTTGGTGACAGGAAAATGTTTAATATCACTTTGAGTTAGTATTTTATAATTGGAAATGCTCATGAATTGTGATATTTCAGCTAAAATGTTATCATAGAGGTCCTGAATATTTTTAATAGGAACTTTGACATTGAGGTGCTCAACTTAGTTTCAAGGTTTAGATGCTTGTTATAAATTGCTAGAAATTGAACCTGGAAATAACTTAAAATTAATGCTTTGGCATAAGGAAACTCAACTTCGTGCTATGGTAGTCTGCATAAATGATTCACTTCATGTTTAATTTCATTTCAATGAATGTTCAGTAACAAGGTTTATGCACTTGAAAAGGAAGTGTGACATAAGGTAAACAGATTGTTGCGAAAGAAATTACGCCAGGTCTGGTCCAACTCTCATTAAACCAATGGAAACTTTCCAAATAGGAGTGGGATGAGCTCACAACAGCATAAATCCAGACTGAAACTAGTGGGCCTACTTTGGATTCACACAAGTCAAAGTGAGACTGCAACTTTATTCCCAGTGTTTAGCAGCTGCAGTACAAAACGGGCAGTGATGTTGCACCTTAGGTGGAGTTTTGCCCCATCACAGTGATTCACAGATATCCCACTTAGTCACTGAGGGACCTCATCATCAGTGCAAACACACTTCCCCAGTGTTTGCTGGGCAGTCAGCGTGGCAGTGACTAATTTCCTTTGTGAGTCTGGGTCTCACTGCTGTCAGGAGGCAAGGGTGGAAAAGCAGCAAAATTACAGAAGTTAACTTTTGCACACATAATGAGTAATAAATGCAAAGATTGGACTCCACGGAAAGTGGTTACTTGGGGAAACTCTGGTGAATCCCACTTTACCATTGGAAAAACAATCTACCAAAAAATAACCCAGCAAAACTATATGGGGAAAAAATTACTATATGTTTTAAGCAGGAAGTAATAAAGCAAGCATATAAATAGAGTAGATAAGCAAAGAATAGTCTCAGTCTAACCAAAGCACTTTAGTAAATCCCATTAGGCAACTATTTTCACCTGGCAGCAACTGAGTGTTTTAAAAGCCCTGAAGTTTTATTGAAGGTGAACAGGACTTGGCCTTTTAGATTAGTCAGGATTTCTCAGAAATTCCACCCACCAGGCTTACCTCAGAAAAGTCTTGCATAGAGTCCTATAAATCAAGGGAAACTCAGAAAAATGTAGAACTTCTGGACACACCAAGAGAAATTGTATCAGGTGTCCCCAAACAAAGAGACTTGGAGGAAAGGCTTGGCATATAAATGTTCTCAAAGACTATTTCAGACATATATTTAACGATGATGTTACAATTAAACTCATGAAACTTGGTTTTATGCCTGTAAACACCATGTTCAGCACACAAACATGACAGCAGAAAGTCATGTCAGTGCACAATTTTGATTTTCTCTGGTATCCTCAGAAGTAAGTTGTTTCAGCCCCAGCATCATTTTTCCTAACTCCAGAAATGTAATGGACTGCCTACATATGCAATCTTGTTTCTATGGCTTCTCCTTAACAGGAACAGGGAGAGGGTTAATTGTTTATCTCCATATTTTCCATTTGCTACACAAGGAACTGGGTGGATGACAGCATGATGCCCTATGCTCCTGGGAGGGGTTCCACAAATAAGCATTCAAAACATTGAATGGACGAGTTCACGCTGAAGTTAAATATGTAAGGAAATATTATATCATAAGAACCACCATCTGGAACTTATCATTCTAGGAATTTCACTCTATTCCATGTATTTCACATGGTAGGTGTGGTGCGGGGCTTTGCTTATATACTTAGTAGTTTAGTAGAAAAATCTAAAAATCTCCCAGTGTAGTGGAAAACTTCAGAAATTTAAAAAGTCCCAGTGTAAGAATCAGCATAAGGGGCTTTTGTAAAAAACAGATATGTTCATGCACACATTTAAAATAAAAAGCATGGTGACAATTAAATTCAAATGTTGAATTTAACAGGCATTAATATAATCTAATTTACTAGTAGTGAATATTTACTATTAATCTTGTTTAGCTACTGAAATATTTTTCCTCTGGGTTGGGTGTAATTGCTTTTTTGAGACCTAGTATTGTCCAACACCTTTTATACACTATCTGTTCAACACTGGTGATGAAATTTCTGTAAATTTTCATTAAAACACCTGGATATGGTCTTGCAGACGGTTTTATACTGAGATAATACTTTCAGTCATATTTGCCTTTCCATGGGTGGGTGGTTTATATTCCTTCAGTGTCTTACTGAACATGTCCATGAGATTCATGCTTTGCCAATTCTTTTAAGTTCCTGTCTCATGTTCATAAATGTGGTATGCATGAATCACCAAAGACTACAAGATACAATGAGGGTTTCTTTATTCAGGACATGCATCTGCTCCCAAGGACATGAATTCTTCAAGGAAAATACTCTGAACCTGAGACATCCACTGAGCTTTATTGTATTGGTTGTAGGAGGTCTTAGCCTCTGCATGCCACTGGTCTTGGTTGTTCATTCCACATATATAATCCTTCTAAAGAAAGTATTTATTAGAATTAGACTATGGGTACTTTAGATGCAAGAAAACTGCTTGTGTGCTGTAAAAGTTAGGTTGGATGAGCAAAAAAAAAATGTCTGTTTTAGATGCCAGGCATTTATTATATTTCACATGCAGGGATGTCCATCTCTTCCACAGGGGTTCACAGCTGCTAACACAGTGAGCCAGCCTGCCTGAAGTCCTGAAGAAAGAATGTATTTCAGAATACATTTCCTGCTTGGACCAAGTGCTTATCTGATAGTTGTAGCTGGCTGTCTTTAAGATATGGGGAATCAGTGTCATGTAAGGGCTTAGCATTTCTTTTCATAGTGCACTAGTAGAAGTGCTGCCTAAGTTGTAAAAGTGACGAGTATACTTTCCCAAAAAATGCAACACCCTTGCTTGGGTCCCTAATTTAAGGGATTAAATTAACACCATCTCTTTTGAGGGGCTGGGTCATTTGAGAGACCCAATAGATCAGGAAGGAGGGAGTCCGACTCCACCCTGGCAGCTGATAACTCCAGGATATTTCTGGAAGCTCACACTCCCTGGATGCACATTGGTGTTTTCCAACAACCATTAATACCTGGAGATTTCTAACTCTTCTGTGTACAGAGTTCTGGATTTCTCCCTGGAGGGCACTTCAGGGTGTATCTGAGCTATAGCCTCCATATCGGCTGAGCTCATTTAGACCTCTCCATATGGCTTCAAATTTGCTGGCTCATGGATAATGGTGGGAGTGGAGCCACAGCAGCAGCAGGCAACTCTGTGGAGGTTGCAAAAAAATTCAGGAAGAAAAGCAGATACTAAGGAAGGTAGTCTGTTCTAAACCAAGATCAATTAGTATCTGGACCCACTGCTGTAAAGGAAACTTTCATCAGTGCTGTCCACAGCTGATCTTCCAGGTATTACCCCTACAGTTACGCCTAACCTGACACTCTTGTCAGAAGGACAGTAAAATGCCCTTACAAGACTTGCACAATGTGGTTGTGTAGTTAGGTAGATAAAAAACAAAACTGGAAGACAATAATTAAAAACAGGAAGCAGAACACCAGGGGACCAGAAGGATCAAAAATATAAATATGTGCTGATGTGGGCAGGGAGACAGCACTTCAGAGAGAGACAGAGACCACAATCACTTGGTAAATCTGAAGAACAAAGAATATAAGACCTGCCACACTAACTGAAATAACTGATGCCCCATTTTGCTCATCTGGAAGAAGATGAAAGTTCTTGATGATAGGATAAAAATAGAAGATATAACTAGAAATACCCTTTTTACTTTCTCTTAATTTCTTAATCTATTTGGCATAAATTACAAGGGAATTATATCCATGCTTTATTTTAAAAAAAAAAATTTAGAAATCCTATCTTTTAACCAAAAGGTTAAAAAAAGAATGCAAATGGGGACAGTAGACTACCAAGGACACTTCAACTCACTTCCTCAATCTGGAAAAGATATACTAAATCACAACTGATTTATGTCAGCTGAAAAGTCAGCCCTTTGGAAGGGAAGAGACTAACAGGGTAATTAATGGCCCCAGCTGTGAGTTCTATATATTAATTGATTAAACCTTTCACACCACAAGAATTTCTCATTTTGGATATACTCATACTTGTGCTTTTTAATTAATTAGAAAATGGAATTTTCCTCTGGTTTGTTATCAGCTGAATTAATTCAGAAAGCCATTTGGTTTGGTGGGGTTTTTGTTTTTTTTTCTGAGGCCCCTACTCTGAAAAAAATGTGTTTCTATTTCTGGTGGAACTATAGCTAGAGTTTTTGATGTTACAGAACACTTCTGATATACACCAGAAAACAAACTTGTAGAAAATGCAAGGTCATATGTGTTAGTAATTCAAAATGCAAGGTCATACGTGTTAGTTCAAAATATTGTTGTTAATTCAAAATATTTCAGCATTTTCAGTTGCTAAGTTATTACCTAGCTTGGAAGAATTTTTGAATTGTTGGAAGTCGTTACTTGATTGGATAATTGACCATTACTGTTTAATTTTAATGTAGTCACACTGGAAGTAATCAAATATACTTCATGAAGGGGGGGTAGAAAGAAGGCAGGAAAATAAGTGTAAGAAAAGAAAATTCCACCACAAACTTTTTACTTTTAATAATTATCCCATACTCCCTATGGGAGCTAAAAATAGTACATGATCATATTATTAAGAATTGCATCACAATGTGTTGGTGATGAAGACTGTACTTAATTCTTACCTGCATAACTTTAGTTTGTCATTTTGTGACTTTGGAATATCTTACTTTTACATATGCATAGGATTGATGTGAGCGTGGAAGGTTAAAGTTATTATCATCTCCATGCCTGTTCTGTCAAATGAAATAAATAAGAAACAATACAATGCAATTACATCTTTCCCCCATGTGCCAGGCTTTTCAGAAGCCTGTCAGGCAGACTGTGAAATAACATATCCATGGACAATCTCAGCCCCTGGGGACATTCCCTTAAGTGATCAGCAGGGATGGTGAGGAGGGTAAACAAAGATATTCCACTCCCTGCTTTATAACTTAACTATTCCTAAGCTTACAGGTACCTGTGTTCAAAACACATAAGGAAGTTTTTTAGGTAAGGGAAATTCTTCTCCTCTATTTACCAGAACAGGGGTAGCAGGAACCAAGGACAGTGAAGAAAGATGAGGTAAACCAGTAATGCAAGAAGAAATGGAAACGCAACCCTAGTGTAGCCCTCAAATCACAAAGTCTTCTTTGTTTATCTAAATATTTATTTACACAACTAATAAACCAGGATTTTTTTTAGTGTGAATTGTATTCTTTTTATGTTACTTTGTTTAAGTAAAATGATAGAGTCCTCTCTATCTCAAGAAAAATATAAAATAGTCAGTTGGGGTCTGTTTCACATTGAAATGTACCTAATATTGTGCTGATTTTTCTTCAAGTTTATTATACCTGACATGCCAGAAATTGTGTTTTTTCTTTTCATATTACAAGCTTTATAAAGGGTTTGTGCTTTCTTCTAAGCATAACATGTCACAGTAATTAGTGCTAATAAAGATAACGGTGTATATATATATATATTTGTAACAAATAACTGGTGTTTTACCACTACCATTCAAAGCCTTGGAACTTGACGGGATGGTTCACCTCCCACAAAAAAGGTAGCCTTAAAAACATCTTAACAAGATGGTATAAGAGTTTTGTTGAATGAATGAAGTTAAAATATTCAGAATACAGCTCTATTATATGCAAGTGATAAAAGGCCTTGAAAAATCCATGATTTTATCAAAGTTGGGGAAGAATTCAGTTGTATTTCATGACAGTTTGTTAATCAACTGTAATCAAAAGTGTTTTATTTTTAATTTACTTTGTTAGCTGTCTTAGCCTGAGAAATGGGAATGTCAGCTCAAAAATAAATGAAGTCATGAAAATAAAATTAAAGTTAACTTGATAGTTTAAAATGAATGTAGTACGACGATAAAAAATGCAGAAAGAACCTGAAGGAATATTTTGAACTTTTGTGAAAGAATAAACTGGGTCTTACAAACCAGCTGAGTTGAGAGGTTTTTTGGCCAGGATGTTATTAATTCATTGCAATGTGTGAATAAGAATTAAACAACTATAAAAACGATCCAAAACGTCAATGACCAAGAGTGTTTATTTGATCATTAGTACAGCAGGTATTGTCCACAGGACCAAGAAATATGGCTCAGTAGGAGGAGAATTTATAGTTATTTAACATACAAAAGTATTACAGATTGTTCAAAACACTGAAATGGAGAAAAACATATTAAGAAACATAAAAGTGATTAAAAAATCCTTGCGTTGCAAACAGCAGTTTTGTGCTGAGATCAGTAGACTGAGTTTGCAGTTCCATTGTATTTTCTAATCTATTATTTATTTGGGATTCATTTTGCACTGTTCAGTTCTTCTACCCCTTGGGCTTCCCCCATCTAAATTAAATCTGTGTGACATGTCATCTGTTTAAAACCTCCACTGCAACATGGAAAGAACTTTTTTTTCCCCATGACAGAAATTAAAATAATACCATTTGGGGAAAGTGAAATTATCGTCCCTTCCAGGCCTCTTCATAACTATATAAGAAAATTGACCTTTTCAAATCTTGGAGTTGAATTTATATTTCAGAGCTGTACAAAATTTGGACTTGAATTCACTATTCAGAAGGACCCACATCCAGATAGCTCAGTTATATATTCACTGTTCTGTTTAAATTTAAGTCTGGGAGACAGCTGAAATAAATTCTTAGTCCAGCTTCCTGGCTGGCTGCTAACTGGAATGTCACCCAAGAATTCCATCGATGAGTAAGGTTTTGTAGACCATAAACGTAAGACAAGGACCCATTTTGTTTGCTCTAGGACATGTGCAGCCTTTCAGAGGTCTGAAGTGTTCATTTATTACATTTTTACTTAGGGCTTAAAGAAATTTGATGACTCTTTTTATGTATCCCATCTTGATATTTTACGTAGTGGGAAGAAAGGCACACCCAAGATTGTACTATGGAAGACTCTAAAGAACAATGGACCAGGAAAAAAGAAGATAAATCCTAATACCACTACAGGAAGTTGTTCTTTTTTACAGGTTACCTGCTAGGGGTTCCCTTTTAACAGGGTCACCATCATGATTTGAATATTTCCAGTCACTCTTTCTGTAATGTGGAAAATGGGAAACAATTGTAGCTATTGAGGATGAGCTAATGTTCATATTAATGAGCATGCTATTAAATTTTCAAAAGATATGCCTAGGACAACATTTTATAAGGCTGGAACAGTTATGAGAGAGAATCCATGCTGACATTTGTTAAGAAATCTCCTTTTTCTGATTATGTTGAATCCTCAGCACAGATACTGACCTTATGGAAAGACCAGATGTTGAGTTCCTTCAGTCTGAGCACTTGGAGCTGACTACACATGCTCTTGTTTGGTCTCTGCCTCTCTCACATTTCTCCTTTCTCTCTGAGCAGGATGGGGGATATCACGTGGTTGATTGAAAATTGGAATAACCTCCTCTAATGGCAGGTGATGCTGTTGTAACTTGTAATAATACCCTGTTAGGCTTCCCTTGTGCTTTTGCATTTATCTCAATCTCTAGGGCTATGTCTGCTTGCACTGTGCATCCCTAACAGCTGTGCCAAGGGGCGACCCCATAGCTGCTGCATGGTTCAGGCTGACATCTCCTTTCCAGGAACATGCCACCTGATCCTGCTTACCACACCACCATGGGGCTTTGAACTCTTCAAATCTTCTAAACCAAGCAGCCCTGCCTGCAAGGAGGTGAGAGGTTGTTTTCAGGCTGCTTTTTTTCCCTATTTTTTCATAAGTGCTTTCACACTTGATAAACTAAGGTCTTGGTCCTGGTTACATGCCAGTAGAGTTGGTCCAGAGGAGAGCTACTAAGTTAGTCGAGGTCTGGAGGTGTCTCTTATGAGGGAAGGTTTGAGTTGGGCAGTTTCACCCTTGAGAAGAGGCAACTGACATGGGACCTTATTAATGTGTACAAATTTCTAAAGGGTGCCACAAAGATGTATCCAGGCTCTTCTCAGTGTTGCCAAGCAATAGGACACAGGGCAGTGGCAGAAAGTGATGCAAAGGAAGTTACACTTGAGCATGAGGGAGAACTTCTTCACTGTGCAAATGACCATGCACGGGAACAGCTTGGCCAGAGTGGATGTGGAGTCTCCCTCACTGGAGATGTTCAAGAAGCCTCTGAATTCAGTCCTGCACCATGTGCTCTGGATGACCTTGCTTAAGCGGGAAGGTTGGACCAGATGTGCACTGTGGTCCCTTCCAACCTGACCCATTCTTGTCCTTGAAACAAGACAAATCTTCCACCTCTTCCTGTAAAGTGGCTGACCTCAATGGACATGAAACTTGCACTGGGCCTAACATGATCAGGCTTGAGACACTGAAAGGTTGTCTGAAAAGTTAAAGAAACAGTGATTTGCTTGCAGTGGATGTGTAAGTAGGGTATAGGCAGCTGTAGCTCTAGGCATGTTCAATGTATGTCACTCACATATTGCTGCACATGTATTTCTCTGACTTNAAAGAAACAGTGATTTGCTTGCAGTGGATGTGTAAGTAGGGTATAGGCAGCTGTAGCTCTAGGCATGTTCAATGTATGTCACTCACATATTGCTGCACATGTATTTCTCTGACTTGCAAAAATTAAATCACTACCAATAACAACCAGAAGGAAATAATTTCTCAGAGGAAAATATTCCCTTAACAAAGATTAAATATTGCTATTTATATGACACGTATGAATAAAAATTAAAACATTCTCTAATGTGACATTTTTCAATACTGTGTGGTTTAACCCCAGGAGGCAATTATTTTGTTGATTTATTTTCTCTGCCATTTTGGCACCTGCAAACAAGGCATTATTGCCCCAACACATGCCTGCAGAGATGTTTTTATTTTCCCATTATTCTGGTTATGAGTTGGAGACAAAAGTATTTCCAAATGCAAATTCCATTTGCATGGAATTAAAGAGAAATTCCATGCATTTGAACACGATATGCATTGCCGTTGCAGAAAATTACAGTAATGCTAACAGCACATATCTCAGCCTATTTTCCCTGGGAAGTACTGCTCCTCACCATCCCGTCTGCTTTCCATAGCTGTCACTGTCTCAGGATGTCCCTCAGGAGTGCACCATGCCATGGGGCCTGTGACCAAAGAAAGGTTTCAGCTGCACGTTCACAGACACAGTTGAACTCACCCTTCTTGGGTGAATCCCATGCAGGGGGATTTGATGTGCCTTGTGTGGGGACCAGCCATGTCCCTGCCACATTTCTGAGGAGACAAGGCAGCTGCAGGACCTGGCTCTATGGGGTTCTCCAGCTACACTGACCTGACAGCATTTGTCCACCCAGGAGGGATGTTGTGAGAGGGTCAGTGCCAGCTCCAGGCTTTCAAAAGCAGGAATATTCCTTCTCCCCTTCCATATTTGCCATTCACTTTCTCCCAGGTTTCTTTCCAGTCCTGTACCAGCTCTGTAGGTTTCCTGATCATCTGCCAAGATAATTCAGCTTACTAACCCTGCAAACAGCAATTTCCATTTTTTTTGCATCTCCAGCTGTCTGTTAGTGCAGCAGTGGGAACCCATTGCCTACAGGGCCAGGCAGACACCAGTGCAGGGGTGCAGTGCAGGGAGAGATCCTGCAGCAGGGAGGGAGGGCAGGGGGTGACCCAGGGGGAGGCAGTGCCATCACCCCGTGCAGCAGCAGGGAACTGCTGACTCTGCCCCTCTGCCCCACCCGGCCGAGGTATGGATGCCACACATCACCCAGTGGAATCTGCATCTGGTTCAGGGAGTCCTGATCTTATGTAAATGTTACAAATGGGATTGCACTTTGGATTTACACACAAAGATGGAAGATTCTGTCCCATTACTGGCAGAGGCCTCCTTTCTGTTTTATATTGCTCCTCTTATACTAATTGGAGGAAACTCTGGGTGCTTTCCAGAAGAGCAATAAGCAACAGAACTAGTATTTGTCATGTGCTCATCCTCTCCACGGGGAGAAATCAGTGTGCAAGGGAATGGTCTATCTGAATTTTTAAAAACCATTTGTACACAGACTCATATCCAAGGAGACAAACATATTTATTTTCCTCTGAAGGGAAGCAAGGTCAAAAAGAAGCTTGGGATAATTACAATGAAAAGAGATGAAGCTGCCAAAGATGCTGTGTGTGCCTCTGAAAGTTTTTCTATTGCTTTAGTATAGTTCTCTTGGAGCATCCTTCACTGAGGCTGTGGGAAATAACGTGTGCTGAAGAAAAAACACATTTGGAAATCACCATAAAATCTAGTCTGCATGCACCACATGGCTGCTGTGCCAGCTGCAATTACTTCACCTCTTTAAGCAGTTCTCATCCTGAGAAGCTGACTTTTACAAGCACAGAGTTTCCATGCTATTAGTAGTACTATCAGACATCCCACACAACACGGGATTTCCTATATTCCAGCTGAAAGACCCATATCCCTTGCTGACATAATTTACGATATCACTTTATTGATATTTTTGGCAGATCCAGGCAGTGATACATAGGAGCAATCCAGGTCACAGTGTTGCTAGGCTAGCTGTGGGCATGACAGCTTAGCCTCTTCCCCAGTGACAGGATGATGTTCTTCTTAGAGAGTGGCAGCATCTTGCTGGTGCACCTCCTTCCTCAGCACCACTGATATCCAGGTCACATTATGCCAGCCCCAGTTCTGTCCACCTGGTCAAGCTTTCATTCTCCTCCAGTTTCTTATCCAAGGGCTTAAATGACATCTCAGCAAGTTTCTGACCCAAGGAGCCAGTAAGAAATAGGTGGGGGTAAAAAAAGAGGGGTCTTGTTATTGCTAGACCAAGTTTAGTGGTGACCTTGAGGTGGGGACCTGGAACAGTCCTCATGGACCATGATCTGGTTTTATTGTATTCTCCAAATCTTGACTTTTTTCAAGTTGCTTATTGTTTTTTATTTATTAGATGTATCAAACTGTGGGACGTGTCACCAAGGCATGAAAGTATCTTCAAAGTAATGACAATGCCAGCACAGCCAGGACCTGTCTCTCCCAAAGGAGTTAACTGCTAACAGAGCCATTCTTGGTGCAGTCTGGTACCTGGCACTCTGTGAATCCTCCTCTTTGCATATTTGGATTCACTTGTCCATCCTGGTAGAGATCATTATTCAGAAGCTGAAGGTGCTTCATAGATAAACAGTGAGAGAGAGGGACACTGCTGGAAACTTTTGCAGTCTCAGCTGCCAACATCTACTGATGGTGGGAGTCCATGAAAACTTTATCTCAGTTTATTCATGTCCAAGGATACCACTTTTAAATTAAATTTTAACATCTGAAAACAATCTCGTCCATTTTTATCTTTATATTACAGCAACAAATGGCTAAAAAAATTGTGTCCTTTTTTAAAACAGAAAGCCACCTTTGTCCAAAGACCAAAAATGGGAAAATTTTATGCCAAAGGATAAATGAACTGGAGATTAATTATACAGGTCAACTCTTTATGTTCTTTATTGCAGACTGTCCAACATAAATGTTTTCTCTTAAATTTTAGAGCAATAAATGAAAAATTTTGCTCTCATTTTTAAAAGAAGCTTGTGTTCCTTGGATAAACAGAAAATATCAACAAAGTATGATAAAGCCCAAAGGTTATTACTTAATTAGTAACTCATACTTTTTCAGTTTAATTTTGATCAATTGCTTTAAGCTGGAATTAATTTTTTTTTTCCACTGGAATGGAATGAAAAATTAGGCACTGTAAACCAAAGCCTCAGAAGTCAGAGAAATGCAAGTTGCTTCTCATTCCTTTCTTCTAGAGATGCTTTATTTCCAAAGTCAAACTATGAAGACAATGCAACTGCTGTTCCTGTACCCTAACTGTAGCACCCAAAAGCTGCAGAGGAGACAAAAAAGTCTTTTTCTTTTTAGAATCTGATCCACCTAAGTTGTAACAGAAAAAAAAAACAACAAAACAAAACAGCAAACCTTCCCTACTCTATGCCTTACATCTCACTTCTGGGGGCATTACAAAATAAGCTCTGTCTGGAAACCATTCTACTTTACATGGGCATGTTCATGCTTTGGAAATTAATATTCTTAAACATGAAAAATAGTGTACTTTAATCGAAATTATTTTCAGGTCATTATTTTTCCTTATTCACAGGGGTATTTAACTCATAAAATCAGACAGGATATAAAAGCCTTTTCTCCCACAAATGTAATTGAAGCATACCAATAAACACCTTGGCTTTGGCCTTTTCTGTAGAGCTACTGGGTGTTCAATAAACTGAACAACAAATGTTATTACTATTAAGTGGCTAATAAAGTCTTATTTATGTACTCATGTTAACAATAATCTGCTTGTAGAGCATGTGTACTTCCCTGTTAGCAACTTAGAACGTGATTTCCAAGAACCTTGCATTGCTTCAAAGAAATAATAGCCTGACTGTGGTCTAGGCTTTACTGGAAAATGGATAGAGTGATCATTGCCTTAATTAGCACAAACATCATCTATTTCACTGCTTAAAAGCTGCAGAGGAAAAGGGAACTCTAGAGATTTTTCCACTGTGAAGTAAATCAAAAGCAAACATGAAGGGATTTTTTTATACATATGCTTTACCTGCATTTCCTTTTCTTTAAAGAAGCATTCAACAAGAAGATTCCACACAAATTATTCTGAAAGTGTTTTGAGAAATGTACTCAAAAGTTGAAAGTCCCTATAAACACATTTAGATATGCTGTCAAAATGGAAAAATTACCACTCCTGTGGCAGCGTGGAATTCGGGATGGTTTATGTTACAAAGCTCATTGGAAACTTTAACAGTTCTGTCTAAAATCTTTAATCCTATTGGGAATCCAACAGTGATCTCCTATCACAGGCCCAGGCTGGCGATGGTGCGTTGCCATTCTGAGAAGCAAACAGGCAGATTACTGTAAGGACAACGGCTTTTGAAGAACGCATTGAAAATGGTGCAGTTCCACAGTCAGCAGAAATCCCCGCCAACTCCTGCTACACGGGACACGACTGCCGTGGGCAGGAGAAGGACAAACAGTGCTTTCCAGCGAGCCCACACCACAGATGAGGCTTCACAAGGAAGAACTGGTGTTCTTCGCCAGAGACCAATCTTAGGTCATCTGACACAACTCCAGCCCTGTTGTTGTTTTGGCCTTTGACTGGTATTATTATTTATAGTTGTCTGTCTTGCAGGCAGTGTCATATCCTATTCACTCATGTCCATCTTTTGTCTTTTTCCTCACAATTAGACTTGTCTACATTTGCAAATCAGCCTGGAAGAAGGCGTGCTAGTTTAGACAAGGCCTTATTCAGTTAGACATCCTGAAGTGTATAATAATATGCCAAGTTTCTGTGTGTACATGTTGTGACAGTATTATTCAGTTACATTCAACTTTAACAATAATTTGGACCTTCTTTCCAGCTCTTGATAAAGCAAAACAATTTCTAGTCCATGAGCAATGGAGTGAATGAAATCTGGATTCCCAGACTTCCTAAATACAGGGCTTGCCATGTTTATCTCTCTTGTTATTGATTGAAAATGCTGGTTGATTTTTTTCCCCTCTAGACGCAAATTTCTCTTTTGCCTGAGCCCTGTTGTATCCACTAGAACTAGAGTTCTACTCTAGCATTTCCCTCCAATGTGAAATTTGGTAATGAAGTCCTGTTATACTTCATGGGTATCATATGCTGCCATATTACTTGAAATTTGCCTCCACATTAGGAAATTAAAGACAATAAACAGGCAGAAAACACACTTTAAACCTGTTTTTCTTAAGAAAATGAGGAAAAAAATCTATCTTGTAAGAAATTATATCTTGAAATATATCCAAATGAAAAAAAAAATTGAAATCCTAAACTTCACAGTTTTAGTTAAGATTATCTTTAAAACTAACAGAAATCAAATAGTGATACTCTGAATTGGCCAGATATTATAGGCAGGCCTCTATAATTTCTTTTTTTGTAGACTGAATTGATATAACCCTGTGAGTTGTTTTGATTGGAAAAAAAAAAGAAACACCTATAAAACCTCTTCAAAACCCAACAAAAACACTACAAAGTTATGTTGTGTTATAATAGAAATGAAAACACAGATTTTTCAGAGAAAGATCAAAATCGCTACATCAGGAAGGAGGAGTTAATCTTTAGATCTCTTTTGCAGTCTTTATCTTCCCTTGCAGTCTAGACTTCAGCAGACTTGTGGGATTTATGAGTCACAGAATATTCTGATCAGTCCCCTCTCAGCAGGGCTCCTTCCATCCCTGATGAGGTTTGCTGCTGTCTCCCCTCTCACCACTGTCCCTCCCTCTCTGCCTCACCGGGCTGCAGTTCCTGGCTGTGACTCTCCTCCTTCCCTGCAGCACTCCTTGCTTTTCTCCTCTGTTTATCCTAAGTTGGTCACCAGGGACAGCCCAAATCAGAGCTTCTACCTGAGCCTGGCATTTTTGTCTAAAGGAAATATAACGTTGAAAAGGAACAAACACGAAAGAGATTATTTCCTTCAGAGGGCAGAGGACTTTGCGATGCTGGGACGTGTGTGCAAGCACTTGTGGCTTGGGTCCTGACCTGGTTTGCCATCTCCCAAAGTGGGAACAGTGTTATATACAGCAGCTCCAGCTCTGCAAACTCCCTAAGAGCATGTGGAAGCTGAGGAAGGCACCAGTGCAGAGAGGAGACACCCATTTCCTTGCTAACAGGCAGCCAGGGTTTTGGATACAGAAGGAACAGGAGCCCCACAAAAACCTGCTGGGTTTTCTGTTTCCAAACCTACTGAAATGCTACGCTCGAGTAAGCCCCAACCACAACATTTTCAAATGATGTTTTTGCAAACTGCTGGCACTGCAAGTTCTTTCTATTTTAGCAGAACTGTCTTCTGCTTGGAAAGTGTTTCTTATGCAATTTTTAAATTAACCCTAGTAATCACATTATATGCTTACCTACTGTATTTGCCCTAATTGATACCTGTTTTATACATCCAGGGATGGAGGACGTATTTCTATCACTTTATCTTCTTATGCTTTGAAAACAATATCTTATTTTCTATTTCTATGTAGAAGAAGATAAATTTAAATCTTTCTGAAGCAAAACTACTTGACCTTAATATTGATTCACTAGTAGAAACAAGAAAAAATAAGCTAACCATTTGCACCAATATTAATCTAACTAGATGTCTACTCCATGAACTGGCTTTGATTAACAATTATTGAAATATTGAAACATTTCTATTGATTTCTCTATTGCCTCCGTTCCCAGATTCTTGGGAAATGTGCAGTTTTATTCGCTCGTATATTTTATGGTATATAGTAGAATTATCTTTCCTTTTTCACAGTTTCCAATTTTATTACTGAAAACTCAATTTATTACCTGTTAGCATGTTCCTAAAGGGAAAAAAGAAAAAATATCTCTGTAGAGGATATCAAAGGTCTCCTTTACAGGAGCTGATGCTATTTTCTCTGAATGTCCAACTTTCATTCAATGATGTACAGAGGAAAACACCTCAGAAAGATCAATGTCTACTTAGTAAAAACATCTCAAAATTGACAAATGGTGCAATATCACTTGAAAACCTCTTATGAAACTAATTTTTCATTAAAGCCTTCAAATAAAGAGAATAACCTTTTCTTAAAAGAGAGATAATCTGAATTTTAGAAAGTGATTAGAAAAAAAAAATCTTTAAGAGGCACATACTTTTGACTTTGTGGCATTTACCTGTGATAAAATATTTGGTTAACACATGGTGCAGAGAAAGATCTAATCACGTGTGAAAAACCCCCTTGGTTTTGGACTTACACGCTCCTTATGCTGGACTTCAAAGCAAGGCAGAAATTTATCCCCACTCTACACCCCTCTCACCTTTTTTTTGGTCTTTTTTTTTAATGATATTCAAAGTCATACAGTACACACTTCTTAGAAAGCTCTCAGTCATCCTGAGCATCTCTGACAGGATGTAATTTTCTGAATGGGCAGCGGGAAGGTTGCAGGGGTTTTTATTTTGTTACACAGCACAGGCTATTAAAATAGATATGAACGTATATTTTCAAGAGAAAACCGGCAGGAAAAGATCAAGTATTCAGCTGATTTCTGCTAAATTAGGGAAAGTCAAGCCAGTTTCCATCAGCTGAGGATCTGACCTGATGGCTCTTTGTTTGGGATTACACACGTTTTCCTGACAGGCAGATATGTAGCTTGATTTAACAGCTTCTCATGCCAGTTCTCTCCTTTCTATATTTGTACTAAACATCAGTTGAATCCTTTGAATATTCATATTGAGTTTACATGTCCTTACTTTTCACATTCAGGTTTTGAATAATTATATTCTGAGAACTTCATCAGAGGCAGCAAAATAATTTGCAAATCTGAGGAGCACTGTGTACTCTGTTACCTTGGGGCTATAGGACTTCAGTTTATATTTTCTGAAGCTTTTCTGCTGGCAGAAGGTAAGATTTGCAACAATTTTATGTTCTTTCATGTTATGATTTGTTTTATTCTTGTGGAGCTTAATATAGCTTCCTATAACTGACAGGATTGCTAGGATTTTTTTTGTTGTAGTTTTCTTGTTTGTTTTTGGTTTTGTGTTTTTTGTTTGTTTGTTTTCGTTTTGTTTTGTTTTTCTTAAACCCATTTTCTGAGTAATGTACACCACTGCATATAAAAAGGCACCTGGCCATCCAATGATACATCTCAGGTAACCAATTAATACATGACCAAATTTTGTGTTTTTGCAAACAATGTTGTCACAGTATAGGCCATGCCCAAAATTTAGGCAGTTTTCAGGAAAGTAAATTTTGAGCTCTGGTTCCCTGGAGGAAGTCTAGGCTTCGAGTTGGTGTCAGTCTAGTTGTAGTTGAGAATATCAGTGGGATATCATCCAAAACCTTTGACATCTGAGGTGTTCCTTTGGATGTGGACCATTTAATCACATCTATCCCAACCAAAGCAGTTTTCTGGCAAAAGAGCTTCCTTATGTACCCTTCTAAATTTTCTAGGTCATAGGTTTGAGACTCTTACATGAACCCCAAGATGTTTATTTCAGCTAAAATTTTGTAGATGTGGGATAGAATCATAATAAATGGAACAGCTAAAGAAAAACTGAAAGCAGATAAATAAGCCTCAACACAATTAGATGTTGTCCAGAAAAAGGAGCTGCAGATCTACACATTGGTGAAGATTACTGGGTCTTGAAAGGCAGGACTGGAGGTGTGGAAATACTTTGGGACTGAAGGAGTCCACAGCATAAGAGAGTAATTTCCTTCAGCAGAGCAGAAAGGGAATAAATTCCTCTGGCCTTGCACAGGAGGACCAATAGAAAAAGTTGTTGTGAGCATCTGGATGAGATCTCCTGCAAGACCTCCTAAAGATGGATTAGATGATCTGCAAGAGTGCAATGGGTTTATGAGAAGGCTCTCATCCCTGGCCACTCCTTGATCCCACCAAGTGCACTAAAACCATTGTGGGACTGATGTGAAAAGTGATTGAGTGAATCTCAGTTAAAACCCTTTGTTTGGAACAGTCAGTAATAGGAAGCTAAGGGGAAAATGACAAAATTCTAAAGGTTACTTTATTTCTGAAAGCAACATCTTGACAGCTACATTTCAGTTCTACCCAAAGAGAAATTTAAGTCCCAGGGCCCATCTTAGAAAAGAGAAATAAATTTATAAGCTTCATTCTGACTTGAAAAAGGGTGTGATTCCTGCCTTCTGAAAAGCATTAAAATAGCATTACATGGAAGAGTTTCCTGAGGCTTGCTCATTGAGAAGGAGTTCCAATTTTGTTCCAAATTTTGAATCTAAATTTTTACACTCCTCTCTGCCATCACCCCCATAGTATTTTAAGTAGTCCCAGTCTAGTAGTCAGTTTATCTCTGTGATTGACATTCTGCAAATGCAAATGATGAGTTCTTGGGAAAACTGTCAACTGATTGAGGGTCTGAAAGCAAATTGTGTGCTACCCCAGGAGACCACGGTTCTAGTATCAGCTTGTGTATGACCTCTCTGCTCCTTGTCTGGCATGGGTGCTGCTGGCTCTTTGGCAGAGCTTTTCTCACCAGGATGAATATGGTTCCAATCTCAGATGGTAAGTCAGCATAACTCTTTTCCTGTGCCACTGCTTTTCTGCTATGCTACTAAATTTTTGATCTGACACTGGAACTTCAATTACTGGTGGTTTAAATAACTTTTAGAAAAAGGTGGGAGGTTTTTGGGCCAGTTGTGCAGTATGTTGAATATAAAACTGAATAGTGGAAGGAGTAATTGTAGTGAATTCCAACCCTCTAAGAGTGGGAGCATTACTAGGAGTTAAAACAAGCTGTGCTCAGTAAAAATATTGCATATGACAGTCACAGATTAATTGAGATGGGGTAGGAATACTTGTGAGCAGATAAGGCACTTGAAGTAGCCCGTGGATGTAGCAGTCACTTTTATGTTTACATTTCTGAAGCTCATCTCCATGTAGTTATAGATCACAAAGCTTTGGTTTTGTTGTTTGGCAACCCAAACCAAAAATACCCAGGACGGACTGAAGATTGCAAACCTTCCAAAGAAATTATCTTTGCATGTAATATGTCTAGATGACTGCTGCACAATGCAGCAAATATAGTCTTCTGTAGAAAGAAAATATGTAAGTAATTTTGTTGTAAAAAACTAAACCACAAACTGATTTAGGGACTGCTCCAAAGCCCATGAAATCAGTGAGAGTTTTTCCATTATTTCCAATGGGATCAACCTCTAAAGATGATGGATCTTGCAACAAAGGCAGTGAAATCCATGTTAGCAGTTTGATCACTAAGAGTCCCAAATATGCACAGAAGCCATCCATGTGGTAATTACTGTAAGACAAAAGACAGTGTAAATGGGTGTTTTAATGGATATTGACTAGGAATTAATCTGATTTCAAGAGGATGTCAGATTTTCTAAAACAAGTGAAAGAAAAATGGGCACATACCAAGTTCAAGGCAGGAAGTTTTCTGAGGATCTCTTAAAGTCATCATTCACATGACTCAGAGGCACAGATTATCAAAGAGACAACCAGAGAAGATAGAAAAATATAGAAGAGTCTGGAAGTTCATTTTGGAATGAGCACATTTTAAAAAATGTACTCATCTGGTTCCATCTGTGCATGACTCAGTTCTACTGCTGAGTCCTGCCAGACTTCATGGCTACGTATAAACCGAAATGAAGGAGTGCAACGTGCCTAATTGGACCTCCCTTACTCACAAATGAACCTCTGCAATGATTTGGAAAGCACTTTGTAGGGGTGTATTCAACTTCATTCTCAATCTGTCCTGCTGATCCCAGAGGACTGGCAGTTATAACTGTGCTAGGTTTGACTTCTCAGATTAAGACCTTTTCTTACAGTATAAATTCTTTCAACGAGAACTCCTTGGTCAGTATTTGTGCAGTCCCAAGATGCTCTGAGAGTACAAACAAAAAAATACCATTTGCCTCCTTTCTCACTATCACACCCATGTGTGAATGGCTTGTCTTTGTCCTTTAATATCTTTTACTGAATCATGATGAGTAACTGTGATATTATTTGATGTGCTTGGTAACACTGCAAGTCCTGAGAGATGACTTTGTTGAGAATAATCTACTAGAAAAGGTCCTTGAAGGGCAGGTTGTTTGTGAATCTTTTGTTAAATCATCCCTTTACCAAATGAAGGCAATGAAACAGTTTTTTTAAGACAGGAATCTAATACAGTGTAGTATTTTCATATAAATATCCTAAAGAATTCTCCAGCTGACAAAAGGTCTTCTGTCATTGAACTAACAGTCTAAAACAATCTCCTCTTTCAACATTCCTGAATGGTATTTCCTTATCTGATAATGTACAAATGGTGTGAACCTTGGCTGAAGAACAGCTCTGCAGCCTTTTTCCCAGAAATGCTTTGGGGACAATTGTGTGTGAGCTACTGTATCAGGTGGTGGCCTGGGACACACACCGAGCCTGGCAGTGTGGCCACGGGGTCCATCACAGCCAAAGGGTTGGGAACTGCAAGCTGGAGACAGCTCTGGGAGCATTTTGTTGTCACCTGTTCTCAAATCTTGACAGTGAAGGAGGTTCCCCAGCACCCCCAGTTAATTATTCCTGACAATGTGTGTATGAGAGTTAGTGTGTCTAATGCATCTGGGACAGGGTTCCGTGAGCACGAGGTTCATGGGCAGCAATCACACTCATGGATGGTACATACACAGGCAGTGGCTCAGCTGTGTCCCACCTGCACTCTTCAGATGTGTGTCCAAAGTGCATGTCTGCAGGTGCCCACAGCTCATTGCTCTGGCCAGCAGATTTTTCATTTTGCCACAGCGCTCAGGGAAAGCAGCAAAATAAGCAATATGGATGGTATTGCATTTGTGGATTTGGGAATAAAGAAGGCACCAGAGACTCTGAAGATCCCCATCTGGTCACATATTTTAAAGAATATTATAATGTGACTTTTGAAACCGAAGGGGGTGGTGATCTGGCTGCACCAGGTTTATGGCACCAGATATTTGCTCAAAAGGTCCAGCCAGACTAAAGATATACTGGTAAACTGCAAGGGCAGGAGTGGGGGAGTGTATGTATGATACAATATAGCTATAATCATAAAGCACAAGACCTACTGAGCTCCTTTATGACCTTTTTCTTCTCCAGTGAAGAAAGCCTTAATAAGTCACTTCTGGCTGTGCCAGTCATGAATTACTGCTGTCTGCACACAGGAAGATAAATATTGTAACACATCACAGAACATCTCTCCCTTTAAATACTGTAAATGGATAAAGATATAAAACCCAAGAGGAACCTGAAATAATAAGTGAAAAACTAAGCCAAATAACAAGAACAGAATTAATCCAGAGTTTGAAAGCAAACCTTTGATATAAAATTTCTCCTTTTCTAATGATAAATAGGGACAAGACTAGAAGCACATCTATAGCTGTCCAGAACTGACAGTGAGTTCTCCCATTAAACCTGCAAAGGACATTTTGTGGTAGTCTCAAATGTTTGTACCTACCAGTCTATTCTCCTTGCCCAAATATATCTTTCACTCTCTTTGCAGAAGCCTTCACCATCCTCTCACTGCTCAGCCCCACTCCCCAGCAGAAACTGTCTCCAGTAGAACAGGCAGAGGAGCTGCTGGTGTGGGTAGTTCTCTGACCTGTTTAACTAGCCCAGGTCTTTTGAAACAAACCAGGTTTGTAAAGAGCTATTTAAGCTGCTTAAGTAAATATGGCTTGTGTTTGCTAAAAAGGATTAGGAGGAGCAGCAGGAACAAATGGCAGGTTTGAGGAGTTTATTGCAGAAACAATGAGAAGCATCTGAGGGAACAGTCCCCTTCTCAGGCAGCAAAGCTGCAGCTGCAGAAAACATCTGGGCAAATACTTCCTCTCATTTGCTGAGCAGAAGGCATGTTAATGCCAGAGTATATTACAAAATTGAAACAGAAACAGCAAGAGCCCTAAAAAAAATTGATCTAGAAAGTAGAAGTAATAGTTATGTCTGATTTCTGTGGAAATCACCTAAATACACTCCCGAAACAATAGTTAGGAAAGTGTGCTGGTTTTGGCTAGGATAAAGTTAATTTTCTTCACAGTGGCTGGTGTGGAGCTGTATTTTGGATTTGTGCTGAACACTGGGTTGATAGCACAGAGATGTTTTTGTTATTGCTGAGCAGGGCTCACACTGAGCCAAGGCCGCCTCTGCTTTCCTGTGGCCAGGAGGCTGGGGGTGCCTGGGAAGCTGGGAGGAAACACAGCCAGGACAGGTGACCCAGCTGACCAAAGGGATGTTCCAGACCATGTGACATCATGCTCAGTGTATAAACTGGGGGAAGAAGGAGGAAAGAGGGAGGTTTGGAGTGATGGGGTTTGGCTTGCCCAGTCACTGTTATGTGTGATGGGGCCCTGCCCTCCTGGGAATGGCTGAACACCGGCCTGCACATGGGAAGCACTGAATCAATTCCTTGTTTTGCTTTGTTTGTGTGTCACGATTCTTCTTTCCCTACTAAACACTGTTTATCTCATGAGTTTTCCAGCTTTTACCCTTCCAATTCTCTCCCTGATCCCGTTGGTGGGGGAGTGAGCTGTGTGGGGCTTGGCTGCTACTGGGGTTGAACCATGACAGAAAGAATCTCTTTCATGGACACAACCTTGGACAAATATCTGTGTACCAAAATACCTCAAAACCACCAGTAATATGAACTTGCTTACAAATTGACATTTTTGTTACTGTGTCAGATAGAAGATTGTCAAATACAGAGAGAAAAACTGGTATGTTTAAGAGATTAAAATGAAAATAAGATTGAATGATAGTAGGAGTGAGATTTAAAATGACACATTACTAGTTTAGAAATATTATTTTTTGTTAATATTATTTAGAAATAAAAGTTTTTAATTATCCAATATTTTCTAAATATGTTAAATTTCTAGCTTACAAAGTATTCAGATGGTTGTTAAACAGGAGCCAGGCATCTGACCTATAAAAAAAGAAAGTTTATGTTTAGTTTCACAGGTGGAGGGAAGTTCAAAGAAGTCTTATAGAGATACATGCTCGTACACATTCTTAATGGAACTTTTGGTTTCTTACTACTATTTATGACGGATAAATAGTCCTCATTTTAAAGCATATTTGGGATTTTTGACAATTTAGAGAAACAATAAAACTGCTTTCCTGATACTCAAACCATAAAGTGAAACCCAAGGTTCTTGCTTCTGTTTACTTTGAGCAGGGCGTTGAACTGGGTGACTTCCAGAGATCCTTCCCTCTCTTGTTCTGTGATTTTACAATATAAAATATTGACAAACTTCATATGGTAATAACCAGTTTTCTTTTTTTTTTTTTTTTTTTGCAAGAACTGTGTGAGGAAAACGGAGCAAGCAGAAGATTACAACTTCTCAAGAGACACTTTACAAAGACACTGATTTCTCCTTTTCAGTGTGCTGGAGCGAAACCTGTTGGGTTGCACACTGACATGTCTGCTCTGCCCTGCTCTGTAAACCTCTCTCCTCTCTCCAGCTGGGGCCCAAAGAAATCACAAAGGGGAAAGAAACTCCCCAAATGGGCATGCAGAAGTATCCCTTTGGTGTGTGCCACAAGGTACGCCCTAGGAAGATTTCAGAGCAATTGAGATTGTTGGCTAATTTACTCAAAATATTTAAGCCTTGAAAAAGGCAACGATGTGCAAGAAATTTCAGTCTTTCATATTTTCCTTACCAATTCTTTTTTTTTCCTTTTTATCATTAACTGTTTCTATTTTGTAGATAACCATTCCCTTTCAGCTCAGTTTTTCTATGATTGGTATTAATCATATATCCAAAATATTCAATTTTTGAAAGTATTATCTTTATCAAGCCATTTCATTAATTTCAAAACAACAGGAAAACTACTTGTTCTGTATAACCTTGAGAAAATGGTAACCTATCATGCTCCCAGCTATTCTTTATCCTGGTCAGTTTGAAATCTGAGCAAACACATGCAGATACAGGATGGCCAATTTCCTTGCACATCCATGAATAATGCTACTGCAGGCTGATAATCCATGATTTCTTTGATAAGTCTTCTGTAAAAACAAGGACAGTGGTGCATCATAACAGCCTCAAAATTTAAGGTAGCATATTTTTGTTTCATAATGTAACAAGAAAAATTTGGAGATAACTATAAATTTTTAACCTTTAAACAACAAAACTTTTGATCTTTAAAACATCAATAAGATATTTTTTTAAAAAATCATGCATTACAATGAAGCATATGGCTGGTGTTATAAAAGATACATCAATGTTATTTCCCTCATGTAAAATGCCAGAGCCTGGTTTCATTCCGATTTGTCTCGGGATCACCACAGGTATGTTCTTAATTTGAATGGTGAGTTTATTCGGATTATAATGGAAACGGCACCGTGTGGCTAAACCTATTTGAGCAAATGATTTCATCATTACGGTTTAGAAAAAGATCTTCCTGATTTATTAAGAATCCTTCACTTATTGTAAGGACAATCTCAGTGACATGACTCGGGAATTATGTAGCCTCTTTGGAAACTGATTAATTAGAATAAAAGGAACCTGCTGAGACAGTGGTTTCCTACAATTTTTAAATAATTGTCTACATTTCTCTTTAGATCTATTGCTTTGTGTTAAAATCTAGCTTAGCCACAGGTAGAATTTAATATCTATTTCTTTACTAATTTATAATACTGTATATTGATATGTTTGTAGGGGTTTTATAATTTGGTTCATTTTTGCCCTTTTTTAAAGGTACACATTTTTCCAATTCCACCTTTTTTCTCTTACATGCCAAGATAGCCTAATTTGTTTTTTTCTTTGAATCAGGTGGTGAAGCTGTGAACATACTGGGAGTATTTGTTGGCTTAAAAAGAAAAAACCGTGTTCACCAACCCCCCGTGGTAGCTTGCACTACTCTAGTGTGCACAAAAAAACCAAATTCACTTTAAATAAAATCTAAGAAAGGATCTGTCTCTCTAGTGATTATGGAATTCCAGAGAGTTATTTAGTTTGACAGGGTGGAAGTGCCTAATCCTTTAAGATATCCAATTTCATTTAGTGCCAGAAGCATTCTCTGAGAACTTTTTTCAACTGTATATATTCCAGGTAAATCCATATTTATCCCTCAGCAGGAGCCCACCTATGAGCAGGGCTAAGTTGAGAAACACTCAATTCCTCTAAAATAATTCCAAGAAATGCAAAAAGTAGTTGTCATTACACGTATGGTTAACTTTATTTAATATCATCATAGTAATAATGGTGATAATCATATTTTGCTTAATAATCCCATGGTCAGAACACTCACCCAGGAAATGATACATGTCATTATCTTTCTTTAATGGGGTTGAACCCACATTGTTTGGAAAATGTCCTAACCACAATCCATGAGATATCCTGATTAAGATTGCTCTTTATACCTGAAGGTATTCCGTTGTGTAAACAGATGTGCAAAAGTCTTTGCAGCAGAGAGGGGAAGAGGAAATATATTTTTGAGTGTTGAGACACACAACTAGAACTATGGTTTTGTTGGAATTTTACGGATTTTACTTTATATTGTGTCCTAGAAGAAACAAAAGCAGCCTTGGAGACAGCCGCCAAAGCTGCACAAGCCTTTGCAATTAAAACCATAGGCAAGCATCAGGATTGTCTTTGCCTGTATTCATTCTACACCTACCAGAGGAAACACCCAGCTTTGATCAGATGGATTGAGAAATTCTCCCTAAGGATACCCCACAGCTCAGCTGTGGGGGCCTTTTGAAGGCTGTGTAGATTTAACTGCCCCCTGTGCCTACTCTCTGTGTCTCCTCAGGTCTCAGGTAAGTGTGCAAAACCACTCAGACACCATAGAAAATCAAGTACCAGAAAGAAAAATGTTAATAATTAGCATATCTTGTAGTTTCCCTTCAGAGTAGAGCAAGATTGCTGTTATTTTGGTCAATGGTGTGAGAAGGAATTTAAAGCAAGAAAACTGGCCTGCCTCATTCTGACTTGAAGAAGCACTTCTGTCCCCATGGATTTAGGACAATATGCAATATGAAGGATGTTCTGTTATATTGCTATTGCAACTGGGAGTTGAGTATTTAAGAGTTTTGTGAGACTTTGCCCAAGTCAGGCACTAAACTTTGGTGGGCAGCAGCCTACCCTTTGCCAACATGTAGTAGAAATACTGAATTTTCCAGCTGTAAACTGTTCTCACAGGCCTAACCACTGAGACAAAATGATAATCTGGCTATTTCTTTAAGCTCCAGGACAACACATCTGCCACCAAAGGATGATATTTACAGAGTTCAAAGATTTGAATCATACTGATGATTAAGTGGAATACAACCAAAACACTGGAGTAATATTTTAATGACAGTCATAACACTAATAAAGCAATATTTTGCACATAAATACTGCTGACTTCAAAAATAACTGGTCAAAAGAATGTGTACCAAAAGTGTAATCAAGTATCCTGGTTAGTTTATTTCTGGCTTTCACTAAATTTAAGGGTCCATGAATGTTGTTCATGCGTGTCTGTGTGAATGCATATACATATACATATACATATACATATACATATACATATACATATACATATACATATACATATACATATACATATACATATACATATACATTTATTTCCTCTTTAGCTCCTGTGGAAAAACAGGTGGGATGCTCACATCACTCTACACAGAGTCAGGTGAGAGTCCAGGGGTGGCCCACAACCTGCTGCAGTTCTTAGGTGGTTAAAACTTCTATCCAGGGGATGAAGTCCACTCATGCATTGCAGGACTTGATGAAAACTGAAGTGTTTACAGGAATGGTTGTCCAGTCAACCTATACAGTTTTATGACTCCACAGGATGGTGAAGGTTAAAACCATTTCAGTATTGTATTTTGGTAGAAATATGCTATTGATGCCATCATTTTTCATAATATCAGAACAATTTCTATTAGATGATCAATGTATTATTTTCACTTTAAATTGCCTCGTGAAGTGACCCAGGGGCTAAAGAAACCAAGACTAATTTGGCAGTTTCCTGTCAGGCAAGCAAAAAACATAATGTCTGAAAGGTTTGCCAAGGATAGTTTAATTTTAGGCAGTGAGTGTCAGAAGGTCTAAGTAATCCTTATAATTCTGAAACACTTTGTAGGTAAAAAAATACCAGAAAATATGGGAAAAGAAGGGAGATAGGAAAGAAAGAAAAAGAAAATGAAAGACCAAATTCTTGGGTTAAAATCCTGCTATAAGATTTTCTAATGACTTGAACTTTGTGTTTTGCTGTTGAAGATAAAGTAATCTGCAATCTGTGGCCTAGAATCTGAAAGTGGATAATTTAATGGCAAAAAAAAAAAAAAAAGGCTTTTCCTCATATCGATCATTTACAGAGTTCTAAAGGTCTTTTCTTATTTCCACATGCAGGTTATGGCATAACTCTTTAGAAATCAGCTGTCTGGGGACAAGTGTATGTGGTACAAGGCCAGAAATATTGCTTGCTATGTTTCCAGATTATAACCCATCCCATTCTGGATTTCCCAAGGGCTTTTTCCCCAAATATAATTCAGTATAACTTTAAAAAAAAAAAATCCTGTGTGTCCTCTTTATGATCATATTTCTGCCTGAGTTTTTTTTGTAAAGCAAATGAAACAATCTTGTCCATGAAGAGTAAATTCCAAACTAAGTCAAAGCATAAGATTCACAGATGCATGAAATCCACCAGAAGCCATAAATTTTTGGTGAGTGACCATGTTCCTTTGTGGTGGAACAAATCATATAACAGATTCTGTAGCTACCACTTAAAAGATAGGCTGGATAAATGGGAATAAATCATATCATATTTTTCCCTGCTGGCTTATAATGGAGCATTGAACATATCTGGATTTGGACTGTAGTCTGTTGACTGATCAAGATACAAGACTACTCCTGAAAAAGTGTTCTGTAAATAGATCCTTAGTTCAGATCTGTGTGATTGTCCTGGAGTATGTCATGTCTGTTGATTTCAGTAAACACTTTTCTATATTTCCTGGGAATTGAGATTTAGAAATGGGCGGGTAGGGCTACAACAGCATCTTAGTTTACACCATCTTCTCTTCTGTCCTCTATTCACTGACTGATTCCTTGAGAAGTGTAACTTTTCCTTCAGTCCTCTTTAACATTCTAGAGAATGAAATTTCTTATAAAACAGAGCACAAAAGAAATATTCTGCTCTATATGGTAAATTGATTCCCACACAGACAGAGGAAAACACTAGCAAGTTCAACTAAGGAATAATGAATACCTAATATTTTACTGTGAATTTACCCCCTTTTCTTAGGAAAAAAAATTCACACAGAATGTTTAAGCTGAGGTAATATTTTGGGATAGAAAACGTCCCTTAAAATAAATATCAGCTGTCTTTCTTCACTAACATTCAGACTAAATTGATATTGTTTGCTTGTACTTGTTCCTGGGTAAATGCACAAAAACTATTTGTTGTTTCAGATCAGTAGCAATAAAATCCTGAACTTGATCAGCTTTGTCATTACCCTGCAGCAACATGGAAAGGTTGGCTGCTGGCCATATTTTAATATAGCAATAATAATACTTAACACTGTTCATCTCAAAAGCAATTTACACACATTAACTAATTAGGCCTCAGAACATTTGCATGATAGGTGAATAGCATTCATCCCTCTTTAAAATGGGATAAGTGGAGGAGCAGAAGATAGTCACACTTTCAGCAAGAGTCAGTAACTGAATGTCCAGCTTGTGACACATTAATTTCATTTTCTGAAAAGCTGAACACCTTCAGCTCCAGTTGAAGTCAAGAGAGGTGGACAGTGATCTTGACCTCTGTATATTAATATAAAAGTGCATTTTGGCTGCCATTTGCAAAAGGAAGCCTTCAGTAATTGCTTTGGAGAGTATTCATTTTCATGCAGATTCTCTCTGATCCCTTGCAGTTGACTGCTACTGATCTTGCAGGTACTCAAAAGTTGCTTCTTGCCCTGTATTTTTGCACATCTGCAGAGCTGGGTCATTTAAGACATAGATGCCCTAGGACAAAGGCTAGCATGAACTAGGAATGAATAATTGACATTATTGATACAATTGAGGGTGTAAATTGACAGCTATAAAATTCTTCTTTAGGAAAAAAATAAACAGTAAAATGCACCTCCAGTTGCATAAAGAGGAGTTAACCTGATTTGGGCATTTATTTATTTACTTATTTAGGAAAGAATTTCCCTGCCTTCTGCTTTTTTCTATAATGAAACCAAGATGGATTCCAGAGCTAGAACTTGAAGTCTTAGACATAGAGTAATAAATAATAAATGAAAATGCAATGAAGTCACTATTGTATACCCTAAGACTTTCCAATTCAAAGACAGGAGAGAGAAGATGGTATAGCAACGAGCAAGGTAAAAAAAAAAAAAAAAAAAAAAAAAGCCCTGTATGAAGAGAATTGCTAATTCCTTCAGACTGACACAGAGACACTCATTCTTGTCTTTGGAGTTCAGACACCAAGGAGACTTGTACTTAGGTGGACTCTTAGAAGCTGGCCCTGCTCTGCACTTTGTTCCTCCTGTCACATTTCCCTGCCTGATGTAAATTGATTTTGAGTCTGTAATACTTGCTGCTTGCTCTTTTCAAAGTGTTAACATTCTCCTTCTTTACTCTGTGTTCAGCAAAAACATCCTTATTCCGTCATGGAGGATGCTTCAGCATTTTTGATAGATGGATGTTCATGATGCCAGTGTGCTGCTTACACACCACAGATAAATCTGCCATAAACAGGGTTCCACATGGAGAACTGCCAGCCTCCATGGGCAATAAATAAAAATGAGGAGATGAGAGCTCACCTGGTACTGCTTCACCATGATCAATGCTGTGCCAAGAACTGGCTGCCAGTACATCCCACCACATAAGAAACAGCTTTTATTTTTTGGTTTGGTTTGGTTTTAGTTGTTTGGGGTTTTTTTAATGAATCTTCTGGAAGTATTAATCTGTACTTAATTACACATTCTCTGCTCTTTCATTTCCTGACAGATAGACAACACAAATGTTTTGACCCTTCAGCTTTTATCAAGGTAAACACAAAAAAGTCCTGAGGTTCAGGGTAGGAAACCAGGCGGTTGGTGTCAGTCTCCTATGGTAAATAATTAAAAAAAAGGAGAAGATTATTTAATTAACCAAGATCTAAGTCTTCTTCATTCACTTTTAAAGGAAACATTACTCATTGTAATGGGATGTGCTGGCAGAAATCCTTTGGAGTGCTACACAGGCAACATAAATACACCTTGAGAACACTTGTTCTATTGAAGCTCACTGGCAGTTCATAGACTTTAAAGAATATCTTTTGAATTCTCAGCAAAAGAAGCCATTGGTTGCAAACCCTGCACTGGTTTAAGGAACTGCTGACACCTTATGGAAAACATTAAGATTCATCTTATTAAAATATCCCGCCAAATATATTTTTTTGGTCCTGCTGGGCCTGTGTCTTGCATCACTCTTCAATTAAATTACTAAAGGCTGACAAAACACAAACAATTCTTAAGTGCTGAAAAAAAGCCTGCTGGGGTTTGTCTGTTTACTTAGATGCTGGGTTTTAGAAAAGATTTGTATCCTGTCTCCAGGGTGTATTGTGTGATTTGTACAAAATCCAGGGTTGCGGATGCCCTTCGGGGAATGCACAGGAGGAGACAGTGTCAGCAGAGACTCTTGGTGGCGTGAGTGGAGTTTTATTGATTTCCCAAAGCCAAACAAGAAGTTCATGCCATGACCTCAGAGATCCTTCTATGTTTCTAGAATTTACTGTGCCTCTGATGAGATGGAAAGAAAATTGTGAAGAAATCTGTCCTGTTTAAGGACTATAGACATCCTTAAAGGTACACACTGTTTTTTCAAAAATTGAAAACCCACATTGGTGGGTTTGTTTCCAGTCCCTTTTGTTTCTGTCTGTGGTGGTGGTACCCCCACTGGTAGCCTGGCTGCTTTTCAGCTTGCCAGTCAAGGAGGAAAAGATTTTTGGACAAATATAAAACCAGTGCCAGGAATGGGGTGATAACATTAAACAAAGAAGAACTGAAAGATTATATTGTATTCACCACCTTTAGTTTAGAAAGACTTTGTTCCCTCTAGTCACAGCTGGAAAAAATCCAGGTTCCAAGTAAAAAAAAAAAAAAGAAAAAACAAATTCAGAATTTTAGACCTTATTTCTGCTGTGCTCTTACTTCATGGTTTATCCTTGCACTTGCATCCATCCCTCCTGTATGCAGCTGGCACCCACCCCACTCTCTTGTTCTAACCATGCAGAACATGCAGCAGCTCTGAAACCTGATGCTAGGCACTTAAGGATGTAACCCTGCAATGGGGCAGAGCCAAGCAGGAGTGAGGAGAAAACTCCTTAAAAAGATGTGCACCTGTCATTGAAAGGAAAGTCTTTTTCCCTCTCATGCTTTCAAGAAAATCAGAAGGAATCCAGTAAAATGTAGGACAGCAGTGGCCTACGGAGGTTATTCAGCACATTCAGTGCCTTCATGTTCAATTGAATATATGTTCAGTTTCCAGCATAAGAAAATCTCCACCCTACACCACTACACCATGGTAGTTAAAAAATGCAATTAAAAAATTTAAAGTCCATTAAAAAATTAAGTCATTATGTAAAAAGACCAATCCCACCACCTACTATGTGCAGTGGGAAGAGATAAGAAAAGCTCACAAGTCAATTTGGTTGCCCAGCTCCCTCGAGCCACAGAGAACTGCTTTGGTGAAAATCCTCAGAAGAATAAGGCCTAGGTCACCTTCCTAAAATCGTGGTTACTAATTGGATTTGGGGAAAAAATATCTTTCTAATGGCAAGTGGATGACACACGGCACGTAGACCATTCTAAGACTCCCTGACATTTTTAGGAGTGTTAGTACAGGCCATTCAACGTCACCTCACACACCTCTTCACTCTCCGGGACTCATTGGTGGAAAGCCCTGAACCACGCCTTAACAAAATGCAAAGATAGTCCTATTCCATCAACAAATTGCAGCCAAGATTTCTGCCAAGCCACAAAGGGACCACCAGCAAAACAGCTACTCAGAAGGTCTGTCACAGGTTTTGATTTCTGTCTCTCAACAGTCTAAAATTTTGTCGTTCCTTAACCTGGGTAGGCCGCTCCGAAACACAAGGCTTCAAACTGTGACACTCATATGGCCTCCACAGCAGGGGTTACAGAGAGGAGAAGGGAGAAAATTTCCACTCATTTGAAGAAAAAAGCTGTTGTGTGTAGGGTTGAGCAGGACAAGCAGAGACTGAAGCAGGGCAAACAGAGAAATACTAGGGGCATGCTAGGGGTGTTATCAATGACAGAGGGCAGTGTGACAACAGCAAGGTCACAAAATTAGGTCAGAAAGTATGGATCTACCCCTTGGATACTGTTGCTGCCCCCCAGAACAGGACATTTTTGAGAGACTGAGACCCCAAAACTTCACCTAATGAGCTCCTGTCCTTGACCCTTCTGCAAGCTGAATTTTCAAGCTCTGTGGCTGAGTCTGAGCCTGAGCCAGCACACGGTCTCACAGAGTGAGTTGTGCCATGAGTTTTGTTGTTGCTGCTGTTGTTTTTTTTAAGAAGTGCCTCTGCTATCCAAGCATCATGTACAAGTTTGACCTATATAACAGACCAAGTAGGTCACTGAGTGCACATTGGACCATGACAAATTGATTTTGAACCATCACTTATCTGGCTCTGTTGCTGTCAAGGAGGATACATCAGTGCGATTAATAAATTATTTACCAAATAGATAAAAGCATGCTTCCCCCACCAGAGATTCTGGAGGGTTTATTGTTTTAAGCTGCTGCACTAATTGGGCTGTACATTCACTTGCAGTTCCAAGAGAGAGGAACATTAGAGGAACAATGCTCTTTACTGCACATGGTGGTGACACAGCAGAGGCATCCCATGAACGCCTACAACAAATGATGCCCAGTTTAGTGTTTTCCTGGTGCAATTCCCAGCACCTCCTCCTTGCACCAGTCTCCATCCAATGCTGCCCCCAGCACAGGGGAGAGAGTTGGCCTCACATGGACACTGAAACATTTCACCTCAAGTTCCACTAAGATGTGAGGGACAGCTTTGAGATCCACTCTGTATTGCAGAGATGATGCTAGATTGCTTCCCCTGGGATCTAAACCATCACAGCTGAAAAAGTATCCTAACAGGCAAGAGAAAAAAAAGGATAACAACACCTTTTCATCAACTAGGAAGTTTTCCTCCATCCCCCTCTGAACTAAAAACAAAACAGAAACCAAATAAACAAGATTAAATAAAATATATTCTGCAGACAGGAGGAAAAAAAATACAGGAATGCCTCCCACTCTCAAGGTATATATCATCTGGCTGTAGGAAGCCAGCTAGTAATACAGACTCCTGAGGGGTCATTCAGACACTTTGGTAAAATAACAGATCTCCAAAGAGGCTTAAAGTAAATGAAGCTCTTAGCAACTTAATGGGGGTGTTTTTGAGGAAGTAGAGGGAAGAAAGGCAGAAGAGAAGTGAGAGGGGAAAAAGTAAAAACTACGAGAACTAATTTCTAATTCCAGCAGAGATATAGTAAAATGTCGGCCCTTGCCAGAAATTATGTGTAGCATCCAAGCATTCCACATTTTTGTCTTTACTTTTGTGGTTTTTTTGTTTGTTTGTTTGGTTGGTTGGTTGGTTGTGGTTTTGTTTGTTTTTATTATTATTATTTTCTGCATTGCCTTGAAAAGCCCTACAAAGGAATCCTGGCTGTGTCTCTCACAGGGAAGAGAGGCTACGTGGATTTGAGTTTATTGCAGAAAAATGCTTGAGAATGATAGTCCAGATAAAGCTGCATAATGTCCTGGTACTTGAATTTAACTGTATTTATTGTCTCTTTTCTTAAACTTTATTTATTAGCTCTTTCCTGTGGGGTATCCACTAATACCAATCACTAGAGGAAAACACTGTATTATAATGATTCTTAATTAGATACAGATGCAACAGATTGATTCATTATTTCTATGGGCTGCTGTCAGTGTTTTGTGCAGTGTTTTCAGTTTCATTAAGCTACTCTGCTCAATTCCTTCATGAGCTGTCTCTGTCAGCTAAAACAGCCCCTCCACCCCCAGCAACACTTCTTGCCCAAGCATCTCTGCTTCTTTCTTTTGTAAGCCTTATCTATGGAATTACTCTTTGCTGCTGTTGTTTTATACTGGAGGACAACTTTTCACCTTCAGAACTTGAGTTTGTCCTCAGTAATAAAAAGAGGAAAAACTTTTAAGTGAGAGAAACTGCAGTGTAATCTAAAATGCATTTTAATCACTGCAACTAATTATGAAGAGTGGTAAATCAGTAAGGGTCAGAGCTCCAGCACTTCGCTCCAAATGACAAACAGTAGTACAGCTCATTGTAATGGGATTATTCCTGTGAGTAGCTGCCCATTACTTTTACTGAGAGATTTATAGTCTCTTTGAAAAACTGTCTGAAAGATCATTAATAAAATAATAATTAACAAGGAAACTGAAGCCATTATATCAAGAATTTCTGCAAACAATGGGAAAACTTCATTTATGGTAGATGCAGTGAATCAGAGCAGTGAAAATCTGGGTAGTTCTGTATTGCTGTCTTATACCAATAGGCATAATCTCATTTTGAGGGTGGGTAGGAGAAAAGGAAAAAACAATCTGTTTACAGATCCATGCACAAAATTGTTAAATTGGAGAAGAAAACAAATATTAAGAAAACAAATGACCTTTAATAGGTTAAGTACTTTGGTTGTCAGGAATTTTGAAAGGGACCAGATCTTTTCAATCCTCATTACTTTTGAGAGAAATAACATCTGTGATTTTTCCATTGAGATAAATGAAATGTTTGTGAGAAGCTTGTATTAAATAAACTGTCCCAAGGTAGGGAATCATCAAAACCTAGCCTAATTCTTCTGGGGCCAGCTCAGAAGACAGGAGTGTATGTTCCAAGGCAAACTACTCGAGTGAAGCACCCTGGACAAGCATTTCAGGGTTCCCAGACTACTGGGCTCCATGAAGTGGAGCTGCATGTCTCGTGGCTGGGCTTTATCAGCTCCTGGGCAGTGCTGTGAGAATGCAATTGCTCCCTGCCTGCCTGAAGCTCTGCTCTGCACTGGGGGCTGCTGCATTGCCCTGGGCAGAAGCAGCCCACCACTGTGTGTAGTCACTGCTGGAGACCTGCCAGCAATTTTGATCTCACAGCCTTTCTCCATTGTGTCTTTACAACATGAATCCAAAACCCAGACAGGCAGAGAGACATGAGAAGGCCTTTACACAGGTTAGACCTTATACTTTCCCACAGGTTCACAGGTAGAGATGGCCTTTGGTGCTGGATGGGCCACCTGGTAGCTGGGCCACCCCTGCTGCCAGAACAGCCTCCCTATTTAAGTTTAAAAAGGCACAGGTTTGATCTGTTCAGTAGGCTCCATGCAGGGTGACACGAGTACAAGCTGGGCAGGGCTGTGAGGATGTCTGGTCGAGATGCACTTAAAATTTATCACCTCTTGCAAAACAAATATCAGAGGTTCCCTTTGACTTCTCGTCCTCAGGGCTCTGCACTTCGCTTGGCTTTTTTAGGAAGTGAACCAGGTTGAAAAACTGCACACCAGCACCCAGTAATTGTTTTGGCTTATCCCACTCTTACTTAATTTTTGTCAACAGTGTTATTCTGCCTCCTACCTTTCACCAGAACATTTCTTGCTGGTAAAGTGAGAAAGAAAAGTAGTCCTTTGTCAGCAAAGAAAATTCCAAAATGTGTATTTCCCTGAGCCCTGAGGCTTTGCTACAAACACGTGTGGAGATCTGAAACATGAATTGCTGTCACCAATGGCTGCCACTTCTGTGTGGCATGACCCAGACTGGTGTTCACACATTTAAAATAATGAGATTGCATAATGCATGTGATCTTGTAACCTTACTGGTTAACAAAACACCTGAGACACCTGATCTGGAGCCCTGATTCAGTGTGATATGCCAGAGTGTATTAGTACCCCTGGGGCTGCATGAAATACATGCCCTATTTCCCCAAAACCTCTGCACAACGTTATCTTCAGACAAACAGGACAGAAAGAAATCACAAGGTAATGCAGACGTAAATTCATGCTTTATTCTGTAAAAAAAAATTCAGCACAAACTTATATATGTTCAGCCTGGACAGAGTTCACGTCTAAATCACTCAAGATATTTGCCTGCCTATTAAAACTCATTATATGGATATCATGTACAAGTCTTTTAAAGATTTGTTCTATAATTAAGACTTTTTGTGGTAGATGGTGTTACTTGTTCCCAGTAATCTCAGTGCTGTTTTCCCTGAAGCTACTGCATCAAGACAAAGGCATGAAAAAGTGAGCAGCAAGGGGAAAAAAGTGCCATTAGATCTCGTCTTTTGTTTATTATGTTTGACTAGGGAGTTTACCTTTCTTCTTTTTTTAATCTTGACTTTTTTTTTTTTTTTTTTTTGTCTTTCATTAAAATGCAATGTCCTCTAGTTGATAGCATTTGGGCATCTTTCCCAAGTCTGCCTGACAACATCAATGGCAAGCTGCTGGGCTGCAGTGACCCCCTAAGCAAGCTGTCCTCTGCTGTTTTGGCTGCACCTACTATTATTACTCAAGCAGTGGGAGCCAAACAAATGCGACACTTGGATCTTTCTCACTTGTTCTGCAAAGCAGCCCCGCCAAGCCCGGAGTACGGGCACGCTGCATCAGGAATCGACAATTCCCCACGATTACACAGTGGGACACGAGCACTGGCAGCAGAGCTGAGAAGTTAACTCTGGGGTATACAGGGCTGACAAATGCAGAGACATATTGATCCTCGGCAGTCTGTCTCATCAGTAAAGTAGTAATGGGCTGCATATTAACACAACTGCCTGTGAGGTGACAAAAGACAGGGAAGGACGCTGGCGCTCCGTGCCCTGGGGGATGAACGTGCTGTGCCAGCACCACACCTAAGGTGCAAGATCAACCAGCCACCACTGCTTGGCTCAGAGCCTCACCAAGGCTTGGCTAAGCAGAAGGATTAAAAAACCCCACTTTTGCTGAAGTGTTTGTGTCAGGGTGAGCAAGACTAGAAAGAGCGAGTGAATTAAGAAAACGGAAAATGTGTTCCACAGGTGTTGGACAAAAGGGCTGGGTACAAAGGACTGCATGCAAATCTGCTGTTGCTGAATGAATGCACGTGTCTTCAGCTGGCATCAAGGGCAGAAACAGCTCTCGCTTGGTTCCTAGACATGTGATAACAGATACTTCTCTGCCTTCGAAGTACAAGCTGGAGGTGTCCCTGTAAAACCCAGCCCAGTGCCAGGATGTGCTCCAGTGGTGCTGGGGTATGGTGCTGCAGCTTTTGCTAGTTCAGAGGGATTGATGCTGCAAAATGTCTCTGCACTCATCCTCCCCTTAGAGAGCTCTGGCAGCCCTGCAAGAACCAGCCTGCACAATCCAAACTCCAGAGAAAAGAGGTTTTATTGCTCCAGAAGTGTAGATATCTGTCCTTTACCTGCAAAAAGAGGAGTGTAAATGGAAAAACATGATATCCTGTGAAACTTTAGGTTTCTATCAAAAGTCTTGAGTGGTTTTGAAATAAGGTATTGTGGAAGACTGTGGGTTTTGACAGATTATTCTTACAAAATGTGAGGACTAAAATACTTTTTTTAGCACTATTGAAACAAAATTATTTTAAAACACGAACACTGGAAAATGTTGTTCACAGTTGATTTTGTTGCATGTTATAGCTCATATATTATTAATATCATTAAGACAAATAACTTGATTAATAATCATGTAGCACCAAAGAATTCTTTTAATTCTCGATTATCAGTATCTATTTTAATGCCCCGGGTGTGTACTGTTAACACTTTCATTACAATTTCAGGATGCATATTCATCATGTCAAAATTTCACATGAAACAGAAATTCTGTTTCCTGGGAAACCCCAGCCTTTTTCTGTCTTTTTTTTTTTTCCTTCTTCCCATTGCTTCTCTTTATGATTTTTCTAGGGGATTTCAGGCACATTCTTTTGTAGGTTGTCTGAAGTCCAGATTTAAGAGGTCTTCAGGCTATCTGTGGGGTGTCTAAAAATATGGTTTACATTTATTGGAGGTATATTTATTCTTTCACACAAAAAAAAAAAAAGATTTTGAAAATTAGGTAAAATTGAAAGAAATTCTTCGCTAGATCACAGTAATTCTGGCTGATGGTTATGGCCCTTTATCACCACACTCACATAAATAAAACCTACCTACATCAGTAGCCAAGTACACCTGGGACCTAAATTAATTTCTAAGTACATTGTGAGGACATTCTGCACTGGATGATGAAGACAAAAGAAGATGAATTCACAATTTCATTATTATTTTAGTATCACAGTGCATCACTGATGTTCTTCTACTTTGGAATGCCAGGGATAATGGAAAGAAACCAAAAATATTGAAAAAGGACTATATTTAGGCCTACTGAACAGCCTCACTATATATAACCTACATTTTTAACATCATCATAGTCCTTGCAGTCTCTGCTGACTTCTGCTCTGGTGAAACTCAAGGGCCTCACTGTACCCAGCACCAGGAAGGGAAAAGCTCTTGAAACAAGTGTGGAGGGAGGATGGGGGGCAGCTCAATGCTGAGCCCTTGCTCCTGTTTGCAGAGCCCACAGAAGGAGTAGAGGGAGATGGATTTGGTTGGCAGGGCCTAGGGCAGGGCTCATGTCAGGGTAGGGAAGGTAACCTGTGTCAGTGCAGTGTGCCCTGTCTCTCTGTCCACATGGGAGCTACAGATGTCTCTCCCACCAAAGCTCTTGAGAGATGAGTTCAGCCCATTTTGGATAGAGCTTGTTTACACAGCCCTGTCAGATATGTCCCCCAGCCTGCTCCTGGGGGTCTAGTACCTCAAATTCAATGGCAACTTCTTATTTGAGACCAAAATCTGCCCTTCTAGGATAACACAGATTTTAAAATCGTATTCTATTATGGTTTTTAATTGCAGTCGTGACATTTTCCTCTATTTTATATTTTCTTTTTTTTAATAGAAGCCAAAAACAATGAAGTCTGTTGGATCAATCTCTACATCATAGACAATAATATTGATTATACTATATTTTGTTAAATAATATACAACACTGCAAATGCTAACATTCAACATTTATTAGATTTTTAGTCATATTGATAACAACCAAAAGTATTTAATAATTTAAAGTTCAATTGCATTCCCAATGAAGTAAGTTAGTTACACACTCCTAGATGAAATCAAGGCTCACACAACATCCTATTTCACAGGTCTAGTGAAGGAAACAATGAAATAAGCACAAAACTTAGATTCTTGTTGATTGCTTGCTAGAAATCTGAAGAGTAGTTAAAATCTTGTTGTCATTAAAAATTCTTAATTTGTCTTTTTTTAAAATTTTGTTCAATTTGTGAAAACCAAATGGTTCCTCAGCAGTAGGAACAGAAACCCATTGCAGTATAAGTGGCATTTATGTTGCAGAAAAACTTCTTGAGCCTCAGGTGATCCTTCCACACCTTGTGCTTGAAAGGCTCTTCCCCTGAGAGTGGTGTGGTCTCTCCCTAACAGTGATTTATACCCCTTGGCAAAATCTTTGTGTTATTTTGCTCTTACACAGCACACAGACACTGTGCATGCTGACACCCAGCTCAGCAGCACAGGACACAGGGAACACCTGGACAGGGAGTGCACTGGCCCTGCACAGTAGCCATCCCTCAGTGGGGTGGACCCAGATTTGCAGGGACAGGTGACGAGGTCAGAGGTCAATAAAGGGCACACAGGGAAAATCCACACAATCTTTTACAAGTAAATGGCTATTTTGTTGTTCCAGATGAGTAGCAACAAAATATTCTCACTGTGTTGCTTTTCCTTGTTGATGAATAACTTGTGCTGTTCTTGTTTTGTTCAATATTGTTTTTTGAAGCTGCTGCATGCCCATACACATCAAATACTTACATATTGAATTCTGTGTGACTGCACATACAGGTGCACAGAGCACACTGTAAAGTCTTCTGTTATAAGCCCCAGAAGCTAAGAAGCAAGAAACCTGTCACCGATTCAGGTGACAGTCCTAACCACCAGAATAGTCCTTACTCAAACTAAATTACATCTTTCCCCCGTGTCTTCATTTTTAATCTACAAAGTAGGCTTGCTATAACAGTGCCCTCATCTGAAAAAAAGCCTCAAAGCCAACTCAAATATAGAAGCATCAGTAGTTTTGTGAAGCACAAAAGGTTTATGCCATTTTTCCTTCCTCTGTCAGTCCCACTTGTACCTTACCCTTTGGCTCTGCAGAGGTTTAAAGTGGCCATGTGTGAGCTAACAGGCAGCAGGCAGCTCTCCCTCCTGAAAAAGCTGCCTGCTACTGTGGATTTATTTAAATGTGAATGCGTAGCTGGTTTCCTGCATGCAAAATAAAGCAGGTGCTAAAATATTAAACTCTACCACTGTCCACTATTCATTGCATCCAACTGGTGCTGTCAGAAGCAAGCTGCTTGACTAACCAGGGCCTGTGATTTAGTGTGACATTCCAACTCTAATTACTCCCTCCTCCTGATTCATTTTCTCAGCCTCCAATCTTCAGATTTAGAGAGCCTGGATTCAAGGGGATGTGGGTACAGTTGTGTGCAGGAGAGCTGGAAATGCACTTGCCTCTGAATGCAGAACGGAATTAATCACCCTGGGGCCCCTGAAATTATTTGCTGCACAGCTAAGGCTTTCAAGGGGCAACTCAGCCTGCTCTCAGGTGTCTTTGAGGTGTCCTGGAATATTCATCAAGTCTCACACCCTGGGCACGAGTGTCAGCAGCTGGCTCCCACCCGACTGTCTGCACTGGCCACTGTCACCCAGAGCTCTCTGTGGCTCTGCCCCATCTGCTGGGCACAGAAATGCCTTTTTCTGGCATGAAGCAGCACAAAAGGGACTGCACTGATATTATTCCCCCGTGCTATGCTGTGTTCAGAGTCGTGGCAGGGGATGGATCAGGTCACGTGGCAGGGCAAGCCCAGACTTCCCTGCTGCACATCTGGGCAGTAAGCAAAGCACAGATAACCAACTGCAAAGAAAATAATCAGAAGTGTTTTGAATAAATACACACTCTGCTGCAGGGTTAATCTGCTCACATACATTTCACCAAGAATACTCCTTGGTGTCCTATGAATCAACAGCACAGGCAATAAGAAACAACAGCATCTTTAAAGCTCTATGCAAGTTGCTATTTTCTTTTGGAAAACATTTTCCTGTGCTGAAGAAAGTGAATATTTTGTTGACCTCAGTAAAATATTTTTTCTTTCAAAATTTGCCAGTTAAATCAGAAACAACAGAGACTTTCTTTTTGAGAAGAAGAGGGGGAATAAACCCCCTACTTCCTTTTATTTTTTGTTTGCTTTTCAGAAGAGAAAGACAAAACTTGAAAGTGTTTCCCAGAAAAATGAAAACAAGACTTTCCAGACTTTAGAAATGTTCTACCTATTTTTTATAGCCTCCACACTCTTTAGAAGGTTAAAATGAAAAGGGTATTCAGGTTTGACTTTGATTGGTTAACTTGTATTAATTATATTTTCTCAGCATTTTTAGGTTTGGCTGATTTATGTGTTAGCTAATGTGCAGGAAGAGAATACCTTTTCCTAAGTAAATACATCTCAGAGGCCATTAAAGCTGCCAGTTGTCAAGCACTGAGGTGTGGGACCTCTAGAGTGTTTCCCCAAAGTCCACATTTCAGGTGAGGTGACAGGAGCATGCCCCACGTCAGGGAATGTAATGGATGGCAGGCACTGCGCCACTGCTGTGGGGGCTGATCCTGTGAAACACTTGCCTTGCTACCTGCAAGGTGCCAGTTCATTGCAAATGCTTCCTGGCACTGAAATGTCTTATTTACCTTTCACAGACCTCTTCCCAAGAACGGCTGCCCCGTGAAGCACCGGGCACCTGCCTTCTGCTCCCTGAGAAAACCCCCCTGCCGTCCCTCCTGCTAGAAATATTGTTTGATGTACGCAGCAGATTTCTCACCAAAGAATAAAATAATAATATTAATAATAATAATAATAATAATCATAAGTTAAAAGCTGCAGAGGTAAAATCTGACAATAAAAATTTTCTCTGTAGAGCACAACAACCAGCCTTGTCCTTCTGCGGCTTCCGAGAGGCTCTGGACACCCCTCATTTGCCCTTGTTTCAGAGAGAAGTGTGTCTTCTTTGTAATTCATAAATGGCTATTTTGTCCAGCTGGGACCACCACCACATGCAGTGGGCTTGCTAAGGAGTGTTTGCAAGTTGGAGAATTTTTCAGAAATCAGTGAATTTCTCAGAAATCAGGGTGGATTATTTGCACGCAGTTTTCAAATTAAACAATTGTAATAGTAGTTCTGGACTAAAAAGCTCACGTCAGTCTTTTTCTGAAGTCAAGACTGCGTATTTCCAGTATTTTCTCTCCTATGTTCAATTACTCACAGGACATTCTTTCTTCTTTTTTGTTATTTTATTTCTTTTTTTTTTTTTTTTTCCTTTTTGGCTTTCTCTGTGAGCTCACTCATCCTGTTTCCTCTAAAACACTGATGTTAAAACCAAACATTGTCAATAACTTCAGCTTGAATGGATCAAATTTTAATGTGGGGTAAATAAAAAGAATTCCTCTAAATTCAACTATTTGCTATCATTATTTATTAAGTTCAAGCTGAGACTTATGAGGATTTAGTCAAGATAAGGACCCTTTCTTGCTGTGCATTTTACAAATATACAACAACATATTGTTCCTGCTGCAGATTATTTATTGTCCAGATAAACAAAGGACAAGGCAAAGCAAATAACATACAAGGAAGTCAAAAAGGAAAAAAAAAAATGCCACCAGTTGTGGTTCTGGCTATTTATATTGTTTAGGAACAGGATTGCGTTTTTGTTGCCAGATTGGAATTCTCTCTCTTGGCGTTTGGTCCTATTAAGACAAGTAAGAGAGACATCTACACCCATTTTTTGCTACATATTTATTTTGTGCAGTGGCTTGTGAAAGAAAATGCTGACTGCTTTTTCTCGCTCTGAAGCCGTTTCACAGTGTGTGTGTGGGAAACAGCAGAGACTGAAATTTAAGTCTGTTGATGAATTTACAAATACCTTTAAATCCCAAACTATAGCAGCATTTTAAACCTTGACCAGTTAGTGGGGGCTTGGCAGATTTATCCACTCTCCTCCCTGGTGCTAGCCCTCGAATGGAGTTTCTGGATGCCTCCAATGTGCATTCGGCAGTCTCCTCTTCCCATGGCAGGAATGGGGCCATGGCTGCTTGCAGCTGCTGGGTTTGGCCTGGGGCTTGGGAATTGTGTGGGTTCTCTTCCCCAGGCAATGGGGAGGCCTCCCAGGTGACCCTTGATGAATCTGCACTTTCTGCCAGGAAATATTGGAGGAGAAAGTTCTCTTCTCTTCCTCTTGCTCCCAAATACATCTATAATGTGCATCAGGGAAGCACTCTGGTGTAGGAAACCAGCACTGACTCGAGATCAAATCTAAAGCCAGAAAGTTGAAGTTGTGTTCATTGTAACCTGCCTAGTCTTTGTTACTGTGTGCCAGTCTGTATTTATATAAACTTGATTAAAAACCGCAATATAAATAATTTAAAAATTTATAGTTCCTTTTTCAACACTGTCATATGGTATAATGATATGATTTCTAGAAGGTATTTAAAAATGAATTATAGGGTGTTTTCTTCAGTTTTTTTGTTGCAAGTGAACTACTGAGCTTAGCATTACCTCCTGTAAATACCATTCCAAATAATCATGAAATATTCTATAATTCAATTATAAATAACCTCTGAGAACCATAAAATTATATGTTCTAGATTAGTGGCACAAACAGCTGTATTCACCATCCTGACTGTAAAATGAAACCTAAAACAAACCCAGCATTTTCATTTGCTTTTGATCTGCAGTGTGCCTCTGTGCACGAGAAGTACAATGGAGCCCATACAGATTGTAACGCTCGCCCTGGAATTAGACCTTCTCACAAAAACAAAGTTAAAATCAGAACAATACAAAACACTCAGTGTATTTTCCCTTAAAAAAAAAAAAATAAAGGCCTTACTCAGCAGAGGTTGAGATATAGATATACAGGCAGAGTTAACAACCACTGCAGGAAATGTGCAATGTTTTGTGCAGAGCATTTTTTTTTTTTGCACATGGTATTTTCTCACACAAAAATCATGATGAGGCATTTCTAAGGATGGTGTTTTACTATTACTTGTATATTAACTTCTGACATCTCTTCTACTTGATGTTTGGTGCAATAAATCCCCTTCACACTGCCAAACGGCAAAACAGAATTTTAGAATAAATGAACATTGGGTGATTGAATGTGGCAAACCTAACCTGGGGAGAAGAGGGACTGTTCTTCACCAGGTGACCAAAAGCTCCATAAATCTGTGCTTAACTCAGATATTTAAAATACAGGGGCACCATTACTGTTGTTTAGCTCAGTGTTTGAGGTGCTCAGATGAAAAAAGACCTGCAGTATTCAGATAACACAGGACCCAAACAGGGATACAATTTTGTCCTGTAAAGCAAAGCTTAAAAAAGAGACAATAAGTAGCACCCAGGGTTGCTTTAGGTTAACAGTGGTGAGAGGACTGAAACAAGGTGGAAAGCTCTGTTTTGTCAGAGTGGCCCAGCACCTGGTGTGGAGCTCACACAACAGTGACCCAAGGCTCTGGCCCTGCAGCAGCTCCTCCTCCTCCACCACCCCTGAGGCTCTGAGGGCTCTGGTGGGCTCTGAGGGCTCATCTTCTAGAGATTGCTCATGAGCATGAGCCTCACAAGGGTGGGTGGTCGTGTCTGGGAACAGAAATGAAGCTGCCTCGTGTGGCTCATGTCGGCAGGGCAGAGCACATTTTGATAAGAGGTGCAAAGAAACAAGTTGACTAAATACAGGATAACATGCTGGGCTAGGTGGGTTTGATTCCTAAAAACCCTGGGTGAAGCCTCACAAATGTGTCATCCCAGATGTCACTGTGGCACCCAATATCACCCTCTGTTTTTTTAGTTCTATCACCAAGTGGGAGGAATAAAATTGATGATCTTCTTCTAGCAGCTTTGATAAATAAGTGCAACTGTTTTCCTGCAAGCACCTGTTTCCTTCCTACATCTCTTCTTGGGAGATTTTTTAAAGAATTTTTTGCCTGAGAAGCAGCTGAATTCCAAATCCCAGGTCACCCCCCATCTGTTTGCAGAACACAAGTTAGTTAATTTTGGTAATGCTAAAAAAATGTTCTAAAAAGCCTCTTTCACATTGATGCTCCCCAAGACTGGAAGGCAAGGCGTATGGGGGAGCAGCAGTTGGTGGAACAATTTTATCTGTGGTATGAGAAACTAGATGAAAGTGTTCTTGTGAGGACACATGATAAATGGTAAAGGCAGATTCAATGATCACCTTTTTCCCCTTGGGCTTTGATTACTTACATGTTGTGCAGCTGGTACTGCCAGCCAGTAATGTGTGTCTAGATATTTTAATATTCACTTTTGGAATAGGGTGGCAGAGCCTCCCCGTTCTGTGGTTTGTGGCTCTGTAGGTGTTTGTGACTTTGCAGCTTTCCATCTGCATGGAAATTCACGCTCACTTCTGGGCACAGTGTTGCCAGGAGGACACAGATAAGCTGAAGGGAGCTGGGAGAAAAAGAACAAGAGTCATTGTGAGGCTGGAAGAAGTGATATAAAATAGAGATAAATATGCACACTTGACTAAACAATGACTAATTGCTAGAGCATAATAACAATTCTGAAAGGAGTCTTAATTGATTTATCTGAGGAATGCTCAAGGCTTCTTTTAAGATGCTGTACTATTAGAGCAGTTTATCTGTCTAGGTTAAGGATACAATTGAAGACTTCTGTCCTCATTTGATGTTTGAAATTGGGGAAAACTAAACACACACAGAACCATAAGCACCAAAATGTTATTCAGATGCCAGTGGCACTTAAAATATTCTTTTGTGAATAGTCGTGTGTGTCACCAGAGGAAGCTAATGGGTATCCTAGCATCTCAGATGGTGATAAACAAGGACATTAAATGATAATGGTCACAGGAGTCCTAACAGTGACTTAGTCTAATCCAATACACAAAACGACACGGCCTGTGAATTGCTGTATAACAAGAAACACCAGCCATGAATCCTGGCTAAGGTGGCCAGCACAAACTGCGTAATGAAACTTGTTAAATGTGGGGAGAAAGGATATGGTATTCCTTCCAAAAAGTTAAAAATATTAGCTTATAATACTCAGATGGTATAAAATGTCACAGCTTTGACTTCAGCGGCACCGTGTTGATTTGCATTAGCTGAAGTTCTGTCTCTAAATTCTTTAAGGAAACCCAAAACGAAACTCTAATGAATTTATTTCTGGAAGGACACCATCTGGTGTTTTATTGCTAGCTGACAAGTAGGAAAGGGTAGTCTGACTGCTGGTTGCAGGAGAAGGCAAGGATTTGCATTTTACAGGGGCTAGTGAGGATGATATTTAACCAAATATCTCTTTTAACAGGTTCCCTCACCATCTACAAGCTGGAGATGCATTCAAACCAAATCCAGTGACCTGGATATCATAAACTGTCTCTCTTTAAAAGTGATGTAAACTAGGAATAATGGCACAATTCTGTCACGCTTCAGAAGGAAATTAACCCCCTGTCTAGATCTGTATGGTGCCTAACCAATCATCTCCATTTAATGGCTTCGATATTTCTGTTGATTATAAAAATGGCTCTGAATATAAGTTAAGTCACCTTTCAGGATTCATATTCCTGTGTAAAACTGAGGAACCTTAATCCTTACACGTGTGCTGATTTCATTGTATACTCTGATTCCCTTCATTTTTTTCCACACCTCTTCTTCTACACAATAATAACTTTTTCTCTTTTCCCAGCGTATAACTCTCTTAGAAATATCCATCACACCACATTACAACACAAACAGTGTAAAAGTAGCTTTTGTGCTCTGCTCTTGATTACTTTTGGGAAAACAATATTTAGAGTTTGTTTTAATTTTTTTAAAATTTTGTGGCTGTGTCAGATGCAACTTCTTTTGATTCCTGTTCAATGGTAATTTTAATAGAGCCTTTAGGTAGAATCGTCAAATTAAGGGACTGCAGAAGCTTTCTGAGAAAGATTAAATGATGGTACTCTGAGAGACAATCAGTTTTTTTCTTCACCTCAAACAACAGCCAGTCACAAAGCAAGTGCCAAGACTGTCTGAGGAGATAAACATGAGTGTGAGCTATGTAGTAAGGGAGAGCTAAGAAAGCAAAATGTTGTATTTTCCTATTTTTTATAACAAAATGTAGATGTAACAAATGGTGGGACTGCAACAGAAATTAAGGATACAACTTCTTTTATGGAAATGCATGTTTGGTAGAGGTTCAGCTTAAGAACCTTTGTCTCAGGGAATTTGTATTAATTTGCATGATTAGCAAGCACCTGTTGTATGTAGCAGGTAGTGAGAACAAAAGCAACTGTGAGTGCTGATCTGAGGCTCCTCATTTGCTTGTGAAGCACAGTTCTCCCTGTTGAGATAAGGGATTTGCTATTCACCAGCATGGGTTGGAAAATGGTCTTTTTGCTGCAGAGCCCAACTCTGCTCCTCCCAGGTTCTGCACCAGAGCCCTCAGTGAGGACCAGCAGCAGGGAAGAGGCATCCCGAAGGTTGGAGCTGTGCCACAGTGGCTCTGTCACACTGGGTTCCCCGGCCTCTGAGGAGCTGTGGCTATAGCTCTGAGAGGGGGGATATGTGGGTCTGAGTTGGATGTGAAGGCGTTTGCTTTCAGGAGCCCCTGGAGTTGTGGCTAGCTCAGCTCAGCTGACTTTGCAAGTACTGCTACGACAAAATAGATGCTTTACTTTCCACTAGACACTGCTCTTAGGCTATTGGGAGTTAAATTGTGGGCAGTTGCCAAAGAAATGCCAGACCACAAGAGTTATATGCAGTCAGGGGAATGTGTATAACTTCTGGTTTCTAAGGAACAGTACATAAGGATAATCCCATGGTTTTGGCATTAAGACAGCTAATATTCTTATTACCTCTACTTCTATTAATGTTGCTTGGAAAATATAATGTTAATATATAATTGTAATTACAGTAGGTTAGCAATTATAAATAAGGCCATGAATAGTTCTCAATCAGATTCAGGAATACAGAAAGTAATGTGCCTGCCCTTCTGCATTAGTGTACTTAAAAGGAGATAGTCCTGATAGAAAGCAGCCACACAGAGACTGAATGAGTAAGGTAGACAGAGCCTTGTGGATGTCTCTCATCATGTAAATCCTAAATTCACAGCCAAGAAACAGAGGACACAAAGAACATCTTCCTAAAGGCAGATACAGAGAGAGTCAAGCTCCTCTGTCCATGGCACACTGAAACAGGAGCTGTATCCAAGCATGGTTAGAAGGCACAAGAGGTGGCTGTTCATCAGGCAGCAAGGGTGAGGCTACAGCTCTCACGTGGCTGTGGGCCCAGCTCATGAGTCCTTCTGGAAGCAAGGTGTATGATCTTGGGCACCACACAGAGACAACAAACTGAAGTCAAACTGGAAAATTAGGTGGTAAAAACATAATGCACTACTTTGTGCTGATAGATTAACTGATTCAAGTTTCCACTGCTCTGCACTCCATATGCTTCTGTGCACAACCCCATTTAAATAACAGGTTCCTTCAATAATTAATGTGCTTTAATGTCTCCATGACTTTGCCACATAATTCCTATGTGCCCTTGGGCAATTAATTTCATCTCTCTGGCCTTAAGTTCACCATTTTCAAAATAAATATGAAGCCAGAGCTCAATTAACAAAGATAACAGAGAAATGGGATGACCCAGAGAAAGAGAAAATATGGATATTTGTATCCTTGTGGTGCACCAAGTGTACAAAGAGAGGATGGAACACAAAAGATCCCTGACAATGTTGACCGTAAAGCGCAGGGATTCCAGAACCAACCAGGAGCTGAGGCATTCAGCCCACCCTGCACACTCCAGGGTTAAGGATACTGCAGGAGTGCATGCTTACAGGGACCTACCCGGGGTCCTGCTGCACCCACAGAAAGGGGAATCTGTCATGTGGGTAAGCAACAAAGGGATACTGTGCTGAAGGCTGTTCCAAAGGTACTTAAATACACGTAAAAGATGGACAATATCACCCTGTACTCAACAGTATTGTGAGTCAGATGTCCCAATGCATCAGGCATCATTCTGAGTGATTAAATGCTCTTTTGCTGCATTTATGCACTTTATGAGAAGCAGTAGATGCAGCAAGTAAGGCAGACAGACACTAACTGTAGCCTTTCTGCATGTAAGACTGATGACCTGTAACAGAAAGATTTCCCTGAAAGTGAGGTTTTTTACTTTCTATCCAAGTGCGTGTGTAAGTCACATCTTTTGCAACAAAGGCAAAAATGGGATATACTGTCAGCCTTGGATAAATGGCTGAAATGAAAACCTTTTCCAAGCAGTGAGTGCTTTAGGAGCTTGTGTATACCTTCAGTGTAGGATTTATGATCATACACTATTATACATTGTATGCACATAACAAAAATGTTATCCAAAAGCCAAAGTCAGTGAAAGAATGGGTGATTAAGAGAAAGAATTCCCAATATGCTGAACTATGATTAGGCTAGTGGGAGTGCTGCTGTAAGAATTAAATTTACAACAAAAGTAACTCAGTTTTATCTCTTCTGAGTAATTCAGTACATTCTCACTTTGCTGTTACAGCTAGCTGTAACTTCTTTTTCTCTGTAATTTATTCAAATATCCCAAAGGGTCAGATAAGAAAATTGCTTCCTTGGAACCAATAATGAATATGGGGTCAGTCAATGCAAAACAATAAGGTAAGTTACCAACAAATATTCTTCATATCAAAACAATGTCTGCCTCTAAATCATATTGCTAACTTTTCCTTCCAAAAAGAGAATATGGGCCACGTCCCCATTTATAGACTTTCTTTTACAGATGTAACACTTCTGCTTGCCCTCCCCATGCAGCCTGGCAGTCTGCCTTGTTGAGGAATATTCTTCTTCCCTTCTTTGAAACACAGAGCATAATCTCACAGACATACTGCAACCTCCTTGACTTGTAGCTGGACACTTCCCAAGCTCCCAAACATTCCTCTGAAAATTAGGGTTCTTGGTCACAAGATGACAAAAAAGCATGGAAAGGAGGCTTAACAAAGACATTTCTAAATAGCGTTGAGGATGCCTGCATTCTTGAAACAAAAAAGACAGATTTTTTTTGATACAAAAGTTCCTAGTGTCTTATCTTACTCTTACTGTGATATCAGGAAAACCTAATTTTTCAAGCCTGGTGAATCTTTCAGTAAGTTCTTCTTATACACCAATGTCTCCTTATGCAGCACAGTACCCTGCTCTTAAACCACTTTTGCCCTCTGTGCTCGTACTTATACAGACAGTGACTTCTGCAGACTTCTTTCCTAGATCCTTCCTATATTCCCTATTAGCATCTGTATGGAAGGAATATTTTTCTACAGGAGTGGGCCAGCAAGTGAGAGGCAGTCAAAAGCTCTTTTCATGCCTTTGCAGTGTTGACCTTCACTAAGGCTTCAAGAATCTTCCCTGAGTAGGGCAGCAAGCATGGCTAAATTCACTACAAAATGTGAATTCAATATAGGGACATGCCAGCCTGCCACAGCAGCAGGATCAGTGCAAGGGGAAGGGGAGGAATGAGGGGTCTAATTTGTATTCTACTCTGCTGCAAGCTGCTTTTCAATTGCACCATCTCCTATCTATGACATCTCTTTGGAAAGCAGACTCCTGGTATTGCAGATGAACTCAGTTGTCACTTGATATGAAACCTCTACCAAATCTGCTGTTTCCAGTAGATTCTGAATTCTGGCTTTTCAAAATCTGTATCGCTCTGTGAAACTCTTGGTGGTGCCTCTGGGTCTGGCCTGTGAACATCATGTAAGAGAGAAGGCCTATGCATATGTAAGCACTCCAATAACTTCCTTAATTCTGTTTCTCTTTGCTTGAGTTTATCTCAGAAAAAAGATGTAGCCCCATGGAAGAAGCATATTGTTAAAAAATATGATCAGCTACACAGAAGAGATTTAGTAAAGAAGCAGTTCCTTTGTGCTGCTAATACAGAATAATAATACAATCATTCTTTCTACATAGCAATCTTCAATAGAAGAGGTAGATCTGTAACAGAACTGATTAAAAAGTGTCCTTCATTTGACCTTTTTCAAGGCATACTACCATTATATTGCCATGTGATGGTGATCTTTGATTTTCTTTTCACAATATTTTATTTGACACAGTTGATGAAAAACAAATCCATATATATTGAATATTGTACTGTCGTTGATTCTGATGTCAAGCCACAGCCATCATCTCAAATTTTGTCTCCCTAAGTGTAAATGCCCATAAACAAAACTTGATGTTTAAATCTTCAGGCTCAATTTCACCTTGCAAATCAAGAAAACCCTTGGGTAGTACTGATTTTAATTTCAAAATAATGGGCTTTCTTTTTTTTTGTACATTAAAAATAAAATAGTGAAAAATAAATTACTGTAAACTTCCACCTAAGGATGGAAATATTCCTCAGCTTTCCTTACAAAACTAGTAGCTAAGCACCTCAGATAACATTTAGCACTAATGAATGAATTCCAAGGATAGGCTTCTATGGGAGGAGTACCCCAGTGGTGATGCATGACCCCCAGGTGGCTTTCCAGCAGTCATGGCTGTGACACAATGGCTCTGACATTCCATGAGTGGTAGAACTGCATTGGCTGAGAGGGGGCCAGGCTGGCAGGTGTTGCTGTCACTGAAATTTCAGGGTTACCCTGGGATTCCCATTCATATTCACGCTGAACAAACTTAGAGCAGTGAAACCTCCAGCAAACTCTTGTCGTCACCTTCTTGTGATTTTCCCTCCAAGCTCTTCCTTCTCTCGTCTTGCAGTTCCTGGTGACATGAGAATTTTATCAGCTCATTTGGTGAGGGAAAATCGCCAGCTCTGATGTGATAGTATATCTCCTATGTTATGGGTGCAGAAACTCGAGAGAAATTAAATTACTTGACTAAAATCAGTCAGTGGCAAAATAAATGTGGGGGTCACCTATCAGGTTAAAGTCTCAGAAATTCTTCACTTTAAATGACATACCATCTTTCCTGTCCTTTAGATCCAGTTTTCTGTGCTTGATTTATAGACATCCATCCATTAATTATCAAGAATATGACCATGGGTCCTTAGAAGAAAAATATAGAAGGCTGTTAGAGAAGGAGTTGACTTGTAAGCTTACTTTATACAGGATCCTGTGGATAGATGACATTCCTAACAACACATTACTGACATTTCAAATTTTACCCCCATCAAACAGATCTGGGTTTTTTTGCCATTACTCATGCAAATGATGTAATTTACTGAGTCTGTGTTTTCAGTGTTATTAACTGTTCTCAGTTCTTAGGCTTGTTAAAAGACAAGAGGAATAAATATAAATCCTGGTAATGGCTGCAGGTACATCGGCTGTTCTGTGTACAATTATATTATGATGACCTTAATAATTAATGGGTCCATCTATATTGCATTACAGCATCACTGAGAATCTTCATGATCAGACAGTTCTGCTGCCTCCTTGCCCTCACATATATGACAGAAAACAGGCAATGGATGGAATAGTAATGGTCGAATCTTAAGTGTTTGTAAACTGGCATAATTTCACTCAGTAATTATAAAGAAAAAAACCCAAAACCCAATGCTTCTCATTGTTATGAGGGTAAATTATGTCTATATTACGTGTAGTTGGCTTGAAATTCTTGACTAAACACTGGCCTTGCTTCCAGCTTCACTATGGAGAGTTGTAGGAACAGCTCCTACACTGTGAATGATGAAGAGGGAAAAACAACAAAGAAAGCATCAACAAGGCAAAAAAAAATTCTCAAGAAAGCTATGACAGGAACAGAAACCAAAGGACAGATTAGCACCAAATGGGAACTCTCCTGGTTCCCTTCACAAAGAGTTTGGGATCTTGTCCTGCTTAACAATGCACAGTCTTAAGAATTGATCTTGAAAATACCCATAGCAAGCCTTACTACTCCACATCTGTCAGTTTTGTTGTGATCATCAAGCTAAGAATAATTTACATAATTATTAGAGAAATCAGGGGTAAAAGTCTAAATATAAGTGAATTGCAAATGGAAATTTGAGATATCTTTATTGCTGGGATTTGTATTATTTTTAAAATATTTTTAAAATCATTTGTTCATGCAAATGTTATTCCTTTCCTATGTTAGATGTTTGCTGATAATCTACTGAATGTCAGACTCACCATCAAATCAGCATCTTAGAGCCTAATATCTGATCTGTCACTGGAAAGCTGCTTCAAAGGTGTATTAACCACAGCCAGTGCCTAAGACACAGCAAACAGAAACATAAAATAGGGGGATCCAGGGAGAATAGAAGGAAAGGCCATTAGGCAATACCCCACACAAGTCAATTCCTCCTTCTCTGAGAAAGTGCTGTCACAGAAATGTTATTGTTCCCATTTAGGACTCACTTATCGCTTGCACTTAGGGCTAATTTGGCAAATCACTGACAGGCATTAAGTTGATGGGGTTTTAATAGAAGTTTGACTGGGTTTCTGACTTAAGTCTTTATGTCCTTCTAAACTATTTTGGAACTCCAATACTGAAGTACAGAGGAAACCCATCAACATAATGAACAGGGGAACTGGACTGAACACAAAACAAAACCCTGTAATCCGAAAACAAAGAAATGAGAAGCTAAGGAAATCTACTATAGATTGGAGATTTCTGAACCCAAGAAACAACAGAGAACGGAAATGTATTCCCTGAAGAGACACCCGAACAATCAAGTTATAATGCAAAAATTACAAGATTATTTAAAAAAGCAAGAGACCTTAAGAGAGCAAATCAGAAGAGTGAATTTAAGTGCATATGGCTTTTAAGGATAAACCATGAAGGAGCAATTAAGAAGTAAAATACATGTATACATATATATATAAAAGAATCCAAGTGAATTTTTGGCACTGGACTCCTTTAATTCAGAAGGGTGCCTGCACATAAGATGCCTACTTTTTCAGATAGTAATGATGAGGAACTATAAGAGATTGTTGTGTCAACAGAAAATGTTGGAACAAGCCGAAAGAATAAAGGTCAGTAAGAGAAATACTCAAGATAATGGAAAAGGCAGCACTATTTAACAGGTTTTCCTCTCTGACACTAATACAGGGCTATTCAATTAAAATGGTAGACTGCAATTACAGAATATAGAAGTGAATCCCTATTTTTTCACAGCATCTAACAAAGATTAGGCATTTTCAGAGATGTTGCTACTATCACACCTTTGCAACAGCTCTTCATACAGCTATATTATGGTCACAGCGATCCTCTTTGATGTTAAAATTACAGAAAATACTAGTGCTATTAACCTCTGAACTGATCTATTAATGGCTATTGTTAGTTAAAGGATATTGGACTGGGCAGGCCATTGGTCTGCCTTTTGGGACAATTCCTTAATGTTTAAATTATCACTCATCTTGTGTGTCATGTTGGTATTCTTAATGTCAACTATATAAAAAAAAATAATTCAGAAATAACAACATAATGTTGTAAAACCATAAAGAGCAAATAAGATTAGAAAAGCCATTTCCTTTACTGGGATTTGTGAGCTAAAGGTTAACTTCCAATTAGAGTTTAAAAGGAAGGACTTTTATTCTGCGTTGGTTGAGGCTTTTAGCAAATCACATTTATATGTGCAGAACATTTGTATATTCCCTAATAACTTGCCATTACATTAAAGTCTGTAAGCTTGCCACCTGAACTTGTACAACCAATCTGGACACAAGCTATGCAGTGATAAGGTTTGTTAGTATTGCATTATCAGATGTTATTGCTTTGCTATTGATTTCAATTATGTCACCATTCAGTCACCACATAAATCCTGTGTGCCCGCCTTGTATTGTTATTTCTAAATAATATTCAGTAGAGGAAGATTAATCCCGTGTAACATTTATATTGTAGCAAAACAGCAATAGTAGTATTGTATTAAAAATAACATAAAGGAAAAAGATAAATAGTGCAAAACAATAACCAACATATTTAAATAATAGCAGGCCCAGGGGATTAAGTGATACTTTGCATTTTTATAGAGCTTTCAATATAAGGATCTCAAAACACTTCACAAACATTAGCGAAATAAGCCTCCCAACACTCTTTAGGTAGGGAAATATTATTATCCTCATTTTACAGATGAATAAACTTCTTTATGAGGAAGATAAAGCCACGTGAAGTTCCCAAAGCCACAAAGCATGTCAGAAGCAGAATTATTAAATAGACTCCGTGCTTAGATTACACAGAGACCTTGACTGATAGAAAAGAATTCACATATTCTCTTCAAAGCCAGGTCACATGTTATGCAGCCATCATCTTAATGAGAATTGCAAACACACAAAAAAGCCAGATTTTCATTTCTGAAGTCAAAACTAGACTGTAGTGAGACCCTCCCATCAGGCTGTCTGCAGACAGCCCATGGAGACTCAAGGCAAAGCATCACTCACTGTTTGCTTCACAGATCCCAGGGGTCCTAGCTGGAATCCACTAAAGGCTTTTCCCACACTGTCCACTCTCCTTTAATCTGACTCACATCAACCCAAATTTCTTTTCCACCAATCTGCAGATTTTTGTTCCTGTTTTCAATTGATAAAATGTCTTTTTTTGTCTGTAGTGATGTATAATTCAAAGTGAGTACAGTAAGCAGGAGATGAAGAAGATTTTTTTTTCCTGTATATACCCTTCCTTTAGCTCTTTGGTTATTACCAAAATGTATTTTGCATGTCTAACTACAGTGGGATTCACTATGAAATATGGATGATAGCTGATGTAGTAGGCAAGACAGGAAGTAGACAGTTCGTGTCAGATATCAAGAGCCCAATTCTGACAGAGCAGTTGCACAGGAAAATCTAGAGTAATCTCAGGTTTTCCCAGCTGTGACAAACTGCAGAACCTGACTGCTGGCCTAAAAGAAATGTGATAAAATTGCTAAGAATTAAGCAAAAACATTCAGATCCAAGTTTTGGGTTTTTTATTCCACAGTAAATAAAATTTAAGAAGAGGCAGATGGAGTCTGCCCATTTTAAGAAGAGATAATGCCCTTCCGTTCTTCTTATATCTGACTGCTACAGATCCTACTGTCATTGCTGCTCGATCATTCTCCAGGCCAGAAGCTTCACCAGTGCCATCAGAAGGAATGCTCAGGCACAGAGTGGGATTTTGGGTTGTGCTGTGCAGGGCCAGGGATTGGACTTGATGACCCTTGTGAGACCCTTTGAGCTTCTGTGACTCTGTGATTCACACATACATACGTATATACACATAGACACACATTATGGACCTATGGGATATCTGAGCTTTCCAAGCAGGGTTGCAGCAGCTTCAAATCCCCTTCTCTGATGACAAACTTCTCTCCTTTCACAGCAGGACAAGCCTGACCCTTCTACACACAGTTGCAGAGGAACTTCAGAAATGCTTCTCCCTAGGAAATGTGCTCATGTCAGCTGTTCACATCAGGAAATGATTTCTTGCAGGAGATTCAAGTAAATCTATCAAACCTCATTAAAAAGAAATATGAAAAGTACAGATTGCTTTTCAGCTGGGACAAAAGGGGACACATGGCCTGGAGCAGAGACAGGGGCAGGAACAAGACTTTGCAAAGCCACATTCTCCATCTTTGAAGAGATTTTGACACTTTTTCTCAGTCATTCATTCACTGGCAATTTTTGTGATATTTAGAAAATTGTTCTACTTAGAGCTGTTTTCAATGTAGAATTACCTATGTGCCACTGCAGAACTACTTCTTTGCCCTAGCTTCCAAATCCTTTTAGAATGTTTTTCCTTCCTCTGAATGAAATGAGGGACAAAGGCAATAATAAATTTCTCATTACACAATATTTTCATTAAGTACCACAAATATCAAACACTTGCATCCCCAACTATTTTTGATTCAAGCAGAAATAAATATATTTACTCTGACAAAAAAACAAATGCCTATCCCTTAAAATCAGTGTGACAAAATAGATCCATTTATATTTTGTTTTTTCATAAAGAACCCTTTTTCGTTTGTCAAAAAGTGTGCAAGGGTCTCACAGTGCAGAACAGTAGGCATGGAAAAGCTTCCTAAATCGAAGTTTCTTAATAGAAATACTGTTTAGGGTAATTAATTGTTTTCTTATGTAGTCACAACATCAAGAAAGAACTCCGTAAAACTGCAGTTTGCAGAAGAGAAGAAGCAGGAGCAGTACCATCATTAGTGATTTATATTTTTGAAATTGTGAAGAATTATATGAAATTTTCCATATAAACCTGAATGAATAAATGAATATATGTATATATACTGAAAACAAACAAGCTCAGATTCATGCTAAAATAAGGAAATTGAGGAACCCTAAGTGTGGTGGTGAACAGAAAGGTTCAAAGAAAATCTTCCTGTTATATCTACAATGCTCATTTAAGCATACAATGTCTTCTTCTCTGGTCATAAGGTGTGATCCTGTCCATCAACACCCACTGCAATACTCAGCATCTGTCACAGACTCAGTTATCCAATCTCATAAAGTTTCTCCAAAGTCAGGGATGGAAAGTACTGTTCAGCTCACAAGGCAACCAGCATGAGAAGCTCTCTAACATTGTGGAAAAAATCTGTAATCATGGGAAACTCTCATGTCCATTTCAAATCTAACAGGAAAATATTGGGATTAAAACCTTGGAATGAGATTTCCAAATGGAGGAAAGCAGCTGGATTCATCTTTTCAGAGGGAATTTTTCTGAAAGGGTGATTCTTAGTGCTTCACAGTGAACATACCTCTGTCCCCAGCATGCCACTAACTCAACATGACACCAGCTGATGATGATGCCCTGACCCCAGCTCACAGCTGGAATGGAGTGCAAACAAACACAGAAAAAACAAAAGGAAAGGTTTTTTCTGATTTTGTTGAATTAAATGAAAAGATCAAATAAATGATTGTAAAAATTATAGTGGGATAATGGTAGTTGAACAGAAGGAATGGAAAAAAATAACATTGAAAGGAGTAAGAAATAAAAGTATTTAGACCAGAACCAGTTGTGCAGTCACACTGAATTTCAGAATTAAAACAACTTAGTGTCTTTTATTACCTTTTAAATAGAAATATAAAAATATAAACCCAGAAAACCAGAAAAATGAAAAATATATAAACATGTATGTGTATGCATATATAATAAATACAGATGGGAGATAAATAGCTATATTGATAAAAACGGAAGAAAAAAATTATAATCAAGAACAAATACAATCTACCAGATTAGGGGAAGATCTTCACTGCAGAAGGTTTCACCTAATGTTCCCAGAAATACAGTTTCAAGTGTTCAATGAAGCTTGATTGTTTCTTTTGCTATTTGAATCTTTTACTGCTTTATGTGCACGCATGGAGTATGTGGCTTATTTTCCAGAGAGGAAACATTTTCCTAACTTGTTTAGGAAAAACGACTGTCTAAAAATGCCTGACTCCAACAAAGATGGGGAAAAGGATGTTGGACCATCTGTTTATACATTATTTGTGCTTATTTTGCACCTGTAAAAAAAAAAAAACCTCAGTTCCCACGCTTGCCCAAAAAAGAACCAGCCCATAAACAAACAACAGGCTTACATGTGGAAGAATTAAAAATTGACCCAAAGTCTCCTGATAGTCTCAGCAAACTAACAGCCAATGACTTGTAAGGATTTCAGATCCAGGAGGAAACCCCCAGCTGCATCTAGACCACATCACTGTTAAGCAGTACCTCATCCGTGCTCTGAAACCACCAGAAATCACCACCATGTGACAAAGACAGAGAAATTAATCAGAAATTCATTAGTTTCACCAAGCAAGTGTGGTCTGGGGAAAAGATGTGCTAGGGACAATTGCTGAGGGTGAAGAGCTGAGGACGATTCACTGACCCAGGCAGAGTTTTTTCCATGTACAGCAGGGAAGTTTCTGATCTAGTTTTACCCAGTCCAAACTCCAGCACTCACTTCACCCAGAGCCTGTTCAGTCATTTTGGCATTTACAGAAGCAAAGCGTGGAGCAAAGGACAGTATTTATGAGACACCTGAATTATAGTGAGAGGTCTATACAGTTAAAGGAGATCTGAATCTTCAATAAAGCCAGCACAGCCAGCTAAAATTCATTTATGAGTGGCCATTCATCGTGTCTGAAAGAGAAACATTTGAAGACTGTCAATGCCATGTTCACATGGGCCCAAGGGCAGGGAGATGTATGGGTTTTGGGCCTTACCTCAGCTGTAGGAACTCTTAAATAATACTGACTCTCATAGATTTGGGCTTTTTAATGGCACAGTATTTCATATGTTCAAATTCAGAAAATTCTTTCATCATTTTTTGTTTCACCAAGTCTTCTGCTCTACCTACATACAGATGTTTGGCTGTGGTGTTTGGCTGTTTTCTATCAGTCAGTTATAAAACTGGCCAGTGCAAGATACCCCACCTCAAAAGCAGCTGAGTAAAGTCTCAAACCTTGTCTTCTTTGCTTAAAAAGTATTTATTACCTATAGAGATAATGTGGGGTCGTTATCTGTAGACAACTAATATATTTGAATTAATTGGAGGTAAAATAAAACTGAAATAAAAGACATGTTGTGTCTCTCTGAGGTAAGCTATGTGCAATCAGGATGTGATCACCAAGCTCATGTATTTTACCTTGCAGTACAACTCCACTTTTTTGTGTTTGGTGCAACACTATTCAGGCCTAAGAAGAGATAAACAACCCAGACGGGAAAAAAAGATGCTGGATCTACACTATTTGTGAATTAATTAGCATGTTAAGTAATGATGGAATTTAGGAACTTAAATGACAAATATCCCAGAGCTTCCTCCCCCAAGAGTCCGATGTGTACATCCATCCCTAATACAGTTTCATTGTTTCAGCCTCCAAGAAAAACAGGATGCAATATGCCTTCTGTCTATGATAAAGTTTCCTAATACAGTACAGTAATGCAATTTATTTTCATACAGCATCCTGCATATAAAATATTACATAACCCTTTATGAGAAGATAATGCATTACAGACTCAGGCACATTACTGTCTTTCAGGAAGAAAGTGAAGGATAATGTTGTGGGAAGGGATGGAGGAAACAGAAGCCGAGGTACAAAAGTAGTTAAAACAGAAAGTAGTAAATGTATTCTTCTTGTGCCCTTATTATCTGCATGAGACTAGCAGAGGGCAGGTCAGCATTACTGCAGATGCAGAATAACACAAAATGTTACATGCTCATAGGAAGGGATGGCTCTGATCCTGGGAGTTTATGCTATAAATAGATAAGCAGGATGACAAGGTGAGTCACAGAAGTATCATGTGAATTCCCTGAGATCAAACAGGGAGCTCAAGGTTCAGGAGATGAATGAACATGAACGTCAAAAATTCCAGATGGTGCATAGTACAAAAAAAAATCATACATGGACCAAAATTGCAGACCCAAACACCTTATGTGGTCTGGAGAGACTCACCCTGGATTCAGATTGTTGCATCTCAGAGCCAGAATTGAGTGCTGCAATTTGAAGGCTTAAAGCAGGCAGACAAACAAGGCCTTTATGCAAACTCCATGCTAAAATGGGGAGATTTAGATCTGAAAACCAAAATTCCACGCAGGAGAATTTTCTTATTATTTGGAGCACTGGAGTGCATGTTATTCTTGATTCCCTTGCAGGAAATATGAGTGAGCCAAAGCTGAGGCTGTGGCTGGTCTGAAAGCAGGCAGGGAGGGAGGGCATTGGAGTGTTGAGGTGCAGCAAGTCTTTGGGGGATTGCAAGGAAAGGAGAGAAATTATGTGCTCACTCCAAATGAGGGGAAGGCACCTCTGACCAAAGCTGTGTCAATATATTTATAAAGCATGATTATGAAAACTCAAAAATCACAGTATTTCAGTTTAAGACACAACTGATGGAAACAAACCTTTCCCATAGGGCTTAATACTGCTATGGGCCCTGCAAAAGTGTAAATAACTTACAGGAAAAAGAAGTTCCTAGGGAATCTGAACCTTCCATTGAGACTTGAGTCCTTGCCACCATTCAGAATTCAACCTTAGGTGAAAAACAGTTAAGGATATAAAGGATGGGGGAAATACAGGGCTGTGTACAACTACAGTGTGATTGGTTTCACTACCATATGGCTACATGAGCCACTGAACATATGTATTCCAAGGGGGGAGAGGAGAGGATCCTAGACACACTGTTCCCCTCCTGGAAATCCACCTCTTAAGTGCAGTCTTTTTTTTTTTTCAGAAGCTCAAGGTCTTCTGGAAATTGTGATGATTAAAGCTGGGTTTCTGCCATGACTTCCTATGTCACCTTGGGCAATATATCTAGATGTGCTCAAGGGGTTGGAAGCAGACAAACAGGAGCAACTCTGCCTGTGCTCTGAGCCTGTGGATGTGAGCCAGCTTCCATCTGGGACCCATATGCCCAAGTGTCCCCGTGCTGACAGAGATCCTCTGCCTCAGGACACTCCAGATATTATTTTATCGCTCTGATCCTCCAGTAGAAGTTACTGTCCCAGTAGATAGGCACATACTTGTGTCTTGGCCATCCAGCTCCCATTTCCATATCTCAGTGTACGCCTGCCTTTGGTGAGGTTGAAGCTAAGATGCTGAACTGTGAAATGGAGCAGCTGATGCACAAGCACATCTGCTGAGCCAGATGTAGGGGCAGTAATCTCTGGTATAAGTATAAAGCAGACAGCTGGTGGCAGTAAAGTTTGAAGAGGCCATGACTAGATTCACCCAAGAAAGACTGTCAAAATCCTAATTAGCTCACTCACAATGAACTAATGTAGCAATACGGCTTCTGCACCACAGCTGATTCTGGCTGCACCCATCTGTGTAAACATGCTATAAATCTCTCTTTGATTTTTTTCTCCATCTGTGAAATGGGAGCATATGACATTTTTAAAGTGTTTTCTCTCTCTATTTTAGGTCTTCAAGACTGGGCTCTCACTTATTGTAGCCTTGCTCATTACTATAACAGTGGGAGAGATACTTAATAGCTGTCATAGCTGGGCATTTTCATTGAATTCAAAGGCAAAGCTGACATTGACTTTAATGGAAATCAGAAAGGACATTCAGAAGCCCATTAATTACTCAGTCTATTAGAACTATGTGAATTGTTAATATGATAATGATTCAAAGTGCTGTAAGATTGGGACAGTTTTCAAACATGCAGATTTACCCAAGCTTAATCTCTGGATGTTTACAGAAATCTTATGTGCTTATGAAAATCCAAGCAGTTCTTGTGCTCTTAGGATAGAAGGATATACAGCACAGCCTGCACTTTAAAGATATTGTAGCATGCAGAATCTTGTGAACTTTAACCCTCAACCCCTTTCTCATAATACCTCTCACTTCTTTCCCCCCCCCCACCCCCATCTTCAGAAGTCAAAGATAAATAGTCAGAAAGGATAAAAGCATGGACTAAAAGCTGAAAAAGAACATCAGAGCTGTGCTGCCTTTCTGTACAGCTGCTGCCATTTGAGGTAGGGTTAGGGAAGGATTTGGGGGTGAGGAACAGAGAGATCACAGGACTGCAGCTGGAAATGAGATACCAAAGCAAAGGGTGGGGAGCAAAGGGAATGTGGTTAAAATAATTTTTTTGTATGGATACTGCCTGAAGGAGCGTGGGCATGTGGAGTACTGCTATGTTGAGGCTTAAATTCATCATTTAGAAAGAGAAAGGTGGAGCCATGAACACCCTTTGGAGTGTGAGTGAAAAGTGGGGTGCCAAAACAAAATGATAGGACAACAGGACAATTTTTCCATGAGGCCGTTTTGGTCTCAGCCATATTTTTGGGCCTTTCTAAAGCTCAGGTTAAGGTTAGGTTTACTTTGAAGTTTAAAGCTGAGAGACGAAAATGAGCCAAGGACTTCACTTGGAGGGAGGTGGTAAAGGGCCTGACAAAAGAAAGAGGAGTCTGTAAAGACTGGAAACCTTGCCTGGGAGACAATTTCCATGTGGTCAATGACCATAAAACCCTATCCAGGGATCAGGTTACTTTTATATTTATTACCAGAGTTAAGCATCAAAGAAAGAGGGAGCTTGTACCAGCAGTTGGAATGAGGCTGAGAAGGGGATGCAGAGGGAACAAATAGGTTGCCAAAAGAACTAGTGTGTGTGTGGGGGGGGTAAGCATCTGGACAGGCTGGAGGACCCAGTCTAATGCTTAGTGCTGTTAGTGGTGAAGGAAAGAGATGAGTGAGAAATCCAGTTGTCACGGGATTGGAAAGCCATTGCCAAAAGAAAAAGCAGGATGAAGAGAAAATTCTTCTGTGAGAATTTTTTTTTTTGTGTAGGCAATAGGAAGCTTTGTGTGAGGTTCAGCCTATAGTTAGGGTTAAAACTAAGGTTGCCATTAGATTTGAGAGGAAGAGAGCTCTAGCTGGAGTGTGACTGCCAAAGGAAAGCACAGGCTGCAAGGAGAATGTTTTTGCAAGAAATTTCCGGTTATGTGTATTGTTAGCAGTAGGGTTAGGACTGGTAGAAAGAAAACCAAAAGCAGCAGCAGTAGAGGGATTAGAAAGGAGATAGCAGTGGGAAAGGTGGAGTCATGAATGTCTTGGTGTGGCTGCCAGCTTGGGGCCAGGCCCAAGGCTCAGTCTAAGGAGAGCTGAGAGCTCCAGATGGATGGGGGCTAGCAAGGGTTTGTCAAGGACAGACTGTGGTGCAAAGAGGCCTTGATGTGAGAACTTTTTCATCATAACACTGGCTGGAGCCCCTTGTTTTAGGCTAATCCTCTAGCAAAAGCTTGTACCAGGTTAGAGAAAGCAATCTTTTATACCATGAAGAAGCAAAAACTATTGTTTCACAGAAACTGGCTTCTCCTTCCAAATTTGAGCTAAATGTTTATATTGATGTCATGTTTCTATTAAATAAAAATTATGTTAAAAAATAAAGGAAATGTGGATTTGCTATTAGCATCATCAGATCTTTTAGGCCATGGAGCCCTATCCTCTTTTCTACAAGTACAAGCCATTTACCCCGTTATTATGGAGAGACACAACAATAGAATAAACACCCAAGATTTTATTTTTCTTTCTTTTTCTGTGAGTGCTGTGCTGGTTTTAGCTGATGCAGTGTTAATTTTCTCTACAGTAGCTAGTATTTGTCTGTGGTTTAGATTTTTGCTGGAAACAGAGATGGCCTTGTTATTGTTGAGCAGGGCTTACATATCATCAAGGCCTTTTCTGTCCCCCACCCCGTTGGCTGGGGAGCACAAGGAGTTCAGAGAGGACAGCTGACCCCAACTGACCCAAGGGATATCCCACGTGTTGTGGAATCCCGCTCGGTGTATAAAGCTGTGGGAAAACGAAGGAAAGGGGGACATTCAGAGTGATGG
>WAAE01009358.1:0-87155 GCA_013400495.1 Nicator chloris | reverse complement strand
AAAAAAAAAAAAAAGTCATGAATTAGCAAGGCAGCAGTTGCATTCAAAAGCTTAAACAAGATTCAGCTACTGAAAATCTAAAAGATTTTGAAATTATGATTCTTTGAATTGGATGCTATTTTCACCTTTGCATAGGGAAAAAAAGACTAGAAGTTCCTCAGAGATGCAGACAGAATCATCTTTGAAAGAAAATGCTAAGGGTTAAATGCAATAATTTCAATATAAATTTGGAGATTTGTTGTGGAACTGAGTAAACTTTATTTCAAGAAGTGACCAGAAAAGAAGGCTGAATATTTAGGAAATGTGCAAAGAATTATGTGTGGCTTAGAAATTATGCCATGGTATATGAGCTGCCAGGAAGGAACATGCATGAAATCTGGTTTGGTATACAACTGGATTGAAGTGTTTATTCCAGTTGTGCCCCCTACCAGCCAAATCAGTGCATGCTACAGACATACAGGGTTAAAACATCCACATCAGCTTCTCTTTCCTACCAGAATGGAGGAATGGATCAACACACAAACAAAGCATCAGTTAGAAAACATCACTTTTACATGCTTTCAATCTAAGCAGTGGAGTATTTTATTAGCTTCTAGAACATCTACAAAGAACATCTGCTTTTTGTCTAAGCTCCCCCTTCCCACTATACTGGAAGCTTTCAAACCCATTATATGGGATAGATCCTTGACATCAGCGCTGCTGACAAGCAATTTTATTTGCTGGACTAAACTTCTGGGATTATTCCCACCGCCTACATGAGTTAAGTTTAGCAAAGAACATTGTTAAAAAGGCTCATAATGGATCAGAAGGAGATTTTTAATAGCTTTAACTTACAGTAATCTGAATTTTATATCTTAAGGATATAAAGAGGACAACTTGTACAGGAGAACTCGAGATGCAACTGGACAAAACATCTGTTTAAAAAATTGTTAGAAATAAACAGAAAACAAGGAATCACAAAAGAAAACTAATACTGTGTGGGTGAAGAAGAGAAGGATTGAAGTCTAATTACTCTAAATGATAAACCAAGCTTGGCAATGAAGAAGAAAGTGAAACACGCAGCGAAAACTTCTTCTTGTATATTAAGAGAAGAAATGGTTTTGCTGTGCAAGACAGTGGAGACCAAAATTAAACAACCTTTCTCTTGGCACCAAAACAAAATTGGGACCTTCTGTCATATTCAGTAAGGATGAGATTTAAATGTGAAGACAACGCACCATGTTTAATAGAAATGGAAATTGCTACATCAGAAGTAGAAATAGAACACGATAATCTGAATACTTCAATTTGATATGCAGTAGACAATAAAATCAGAAGTAGACATAATTAGGGACATGGGGATAAATGGAAAATTGGATGAAATGGAAGCTGGTTCACAGAAGACAGATAATCCCGTCTAAATCTGATGTCTGTCTGATAATTTAAGAAATTTTTATAGGGAAAAGTCAAATGGTGGATCTAATGTGCAAGGCTTTTGAACAGTGCAGCACAGAAAATTATCAGTTAAGCTAAGGAGTAGGATTAGTGATGTAAAGTTTGGAAGCCAGGTGAGAAACTGGCTAATGAGGATAAAGGACAAGGCAATGTGCTGAGAGAGAAGCAGCATGCTCGAAGGAACTCGCTGATGGAGGTCCCAAAGAGTTGGTCTGCAGACCAATCTTGTGTAGTGACTGCAGTAATAGATTTGGCACCCTCAGTAGGAAGCAGAATTAAATAATCAGGCAGCTAGAACTGGCTGACATTGAGGAATGCTGTGAAGCACAAAGTGCGAGGCAGTGTCTGTGGCAACAGATGGGAAGAATTTGAGCACGGTTGTGACAAAGCTGTTTCCAAATGAGTCTGTCTAGGTATTTCTGGTATTGATGGGCAAGTGCTAATGCCATAGGACAGGACAACTTACCATCTCAGGGACAGCACTTTTCTAGCTGAAGCTATAGGGTTTTTTTCTGTCAGCTCGAGAATGCCAAACAGAGCTTTTTCTCTTACCTACTCCACAGCCTTGACAGAGTAACCATGTGGCCCCTAACCATGTACTGAATATGCAGATCCCTAAAAAATCTTTATTGTGTGTAACATAGCTTTGATGGGTTGGAAGGAGTATGGAACCTTAACATATATTAATCTATAAATCTATAAATTCACATGGAGAAAATGAGAATTATTTGATCTAATGGCACAAGAGCATATGAGTGGAATCTGAGAATGTATAGAAATTAGGGGGATTTTTTGGCTATCATAGCAGGGAGGTTCCAGGATAATTCAAATAGGTTAGTGGGAAGTGAAAAAAAGCCCTAATAATGCTTGCATGAGAAGGATTTGCCAAGTGGAATATGTGCTCTGATTGTAAGCTGTAATAGGGGGCTGGATTCGATAGCTTAGGACATGCTCTCCATTCTGATTCCCTCATGCACCTGCCTCGAGAGTCGACTCAATTGAGAGCTCTTGGAGTTCCTGAAGTTTGGCCTCTCGTTGCCAGCAGCAAATGTGTCACACTACAGAGAACCCTGACATGAAGCAGCCACGTCACACTCCCTCCAGACAGCTGGCATGGTCACTCACGGTGAGAGTAACTGCAGCTGCATAGTCCTTGTTTCTCAGGGTAGGAGTGCTCCCCATTTGTATTGCCAGGAGAAAAGAACACCATTTGGGAAGGAATTCTGCAGGAATATTTTATTAGATTCAGCAGGAAAATATAAAAAAGGATCCAAGATGAATCCATTATTGTAACTGTGGTTTTGAACACACTGAGCACAATTAGCCTCATGTACAGTAATGGAGAATCAGTTACAGAAGACAGCTGCTTCTATATTAAATACTTGCACACAAACCCAAAAAGACACGTGGCAACTGGCAGCTGGTAGAGCAAACCGACAAATAATACTGAAAGGTAAAAGTGGAGAGGGAAAACTGATTTTATAAGTTTTTCTGTTGTGCTCCTCCTTTTCGTATTAAGAACATCTTAAAAGATAGGTCCTTTACCACTTTCTTGCCAAGTAATTGATATAAAATGACCAGAAATGAAGCCCCCTTATTCCACAGTAAGGATGCTCACAGGAAATTAGAGCAATGTAATAGAAGTGTTTTAACTTCACATGAAAATCTCTTCCCTGCACAGATAAGATTAAAACAGATTGCAGGACTCACTCTACCTTGCACTTTTTAATTAGACAGACTGCTGGTACCGCAGGGGTTCTGAACACAGGCTCATTTTTTCTTCATGTCTGATGTCAGAGGCAACAAAGGGAAACAGAAGAGAAAGCAGCATTTCCATCTCTCCCAGCACTCAGGAAAGGCAGATAAGCCATTTCACACAAACATTTTGCCCTATCAGGCATGTATTTAGAAAGGACAGGCTATTATTAATTTTTTCTAAGGATGCCATTTGAGAAGCATGAAATCATGCAGCTTTGTGCAAAATCAGTATTTTGCCTTATAGCTGCCTATGTCAAGCTCAGATATTTTTCTATCAGCTTTCTCCATAAGTTTGTTTCATTCCACCAATGAATTCCAGCAAATCTCTTAAGTTTCCTAAATTTTAACAGAATTCATAGTGACAGTTTTCCAGCAAACCCTCCTCATTTTACTCCCTTGTAGATAACCTCAGCATCTAAAAGGTAAGAAAGCTTAGGAATTTCCCACTGACCACTGTTTTACCAATTAAACTGTGCCCACCAGCAAATATCATGCAAGAACTGAAAGAGTGCTGTTGTATGACAGAAAACATAGATCAGTATGTTTTACATGGAGTAAAACGTGTAAGCAGTAGAAGAGAACCAACTGGAAAATACAGAAAATGTGTCATCTGATTCCCTGTCATCATGGTTTCTGTGCAACATTTGCAATTCAGCATAAGCCATAGTAATGGACAGCATTTCATCTGAGTTAGATCATACTGAGGGTGCAAACAAGTATCTGGAATTGAGAAGTACGGCCTTTCTGCCATGCATGAAATGACAGAAAAACTTCCTTTGGCTTCTTTGTTTTCACCAAATGGCAACGAGGACGTTTCAGATTTTCACTGTCCTTCAGGCAAACCAGAAACTTCTTTGGGTTCTGCTGGCATGAGTGATGTGTTGAGACAAACCTCCTTCATTCGGTGATGATCAAAGATGTGGAGGAACTAGCTACACTTTTCATCCCAACTGTGTTCAGAGGGCAAAATAGGACTTTAAGTCATCACTTAAGACCTTATCCTCATGGTTTGCCTAAGAAATAGCTGGAGGTCATTAAAGTGAGGAGATAATGCAATCCTGCTGATAGTGGACAGACTTGCTGTCCAGAAGTTATCATCATTACTGAAGCTGTCCAGCACCCCTTGGTGCCCTTCTCAGCAAGAGAACCAACATTTCTGCTCAGACATTCCAGCTTCTGCAGCTGGTGAGCAGGGAAGGCACTCTAAACCGTACCTCGGTGGTTTGAGTCCCTTTGAGGATTTCTTAAAAACTGAGAGATCTGGCAAGACACATAAGTGTTGAGGTGGATTTGTCTATTTCAATGCAGTCTGGAAAACTCACAGCAGCCCTTCTGGTGTGTGGTGCCATTTGGGGTTACAAAATACGGTGTTTCACTGCTGGGGGTTGCTTCAGTTTCTGCTGATGAGCAGATCAAGCTCTGAATCCCAAAGAGGTATCTTCCTCGTAGGCTGGGACAAAAATAGTCAGCAATAGTTTAAGTCACAGTGCTGATCCAAGACAGACTCAGTCAGATCCTCGTGAGTGTGATCCAAGGCAGTCACCAAAGTGACTGTGAGCTATGACTAGGATGCTGGCTCCTGTTACTATTAATAAAGTAACATGGCTGTAGCGTCCAGCCACACAAGTGAAAGCACTGTGTGAATTCCTAGCTCTCAGAGCCCTCGGCCTTCTGGTACTGCTGCTGGCTGAAGAGTGTGTGCATCCCACAGTGCAACTACTGCACTTGGTCACGTTGAGCTTCATTTGCTATATTGGAGGCCAAAATAGAAAATTGTGGAAAGAAGCTCAGCCTCTCGATCAATTTATCAAACAGAGTGGAAATGTCTGTTTGCTATATAAAAGATAATGAGAGAAATTCGGTTTTAACTCCCTTCACTCAGCCTGCTCAGGAATTCATGTGTGAAATTACCCAGGGGAAAAAGCCATAAGTCGGTGAAAGAACACCTATTGGCCTTAGCTTTGGTGGGCTGTGCAGCGTGTGCTACAAACTGCATTAGTCTGGAAAGCAGAGTTCACTGCACTGCACAGACCCACTGAGGGGAAGGAAGAAGGTGGTGGGAACTGCCTGGCTGGAGAGCATGGATGGTGCCAGCAGAAATATGGAACTAGGTGAATGCCACCTGATATGTACATTTTTACCCCTCTTCATCAGTGGGATTCTGAGGAGGTCACTTTTCTCTGAGATTTAAGACTTGAATTAATGGACCGGATTTCTTTATTCATTTATGCCAGAATATGGAGGACTGCCAGATGAGGTAGAGAAAAAGGTAGTTATTCCACTTCGTATTTTATCACTGAATATGTGAAACATGACAATTATAAATTTTCAGTTAATGATTTAACAAAAAAACCTTTTTAAAGACTTGAAAAGCACAGTTGGGTTGCCATAGGCTAGGAGCTGGGTTTCATACTACCTACCAGGAGATTCAGTGTGTGGCTGCTGTTTTGAAATGCAAAGTGCTGGAGTGCTGCAGCTCAAATGATCTGCTCATGCAACTATTTCCAGTTCAATGGACTGAGTAAAACAGAATTTGCATTTTCATAACCGTTGTAATAATGTTCAAGATCATTATCGTGATGGCTGAGCGAAAACCCAAAATTAGCAAATCATTGAATTTCTTTGTCTGCGTGGGCTTTTCTGCAGAATCACATCTGTCTCATTTTGTCACTTCGGATACTATTTTGCCGTGGTGTCAGTGGTAACATGGACATGGACGTCTGTGACAGCCAGAACTACTTGTCTGCAGATTCCCTCTGCAGCACAAGCCTTTCCTAGATGTGATTTTTCCATGCCGTTTCTTTGGGCTTTCCCTTCTAAATGAAGAATGACTTGCTGAAGAATGGCTTGCTCCCTCCAGACCAAGGCATGAATCTACCACCTTCTAAACAGTTTTTCTTTCTATTTTTTTACTTCTTCTGTTACTGTCTAATCATTGTTCAAGACAATGAAATCAGATGCACTCATTTCCTCATTAAGAAGCTTCCTTTGTCCCAACTTTCGAAGTGGATTAATTTAAAGCATAAGATTCTCAAGAGGAAATAGTAGAAGCATTTTACCCATAGTGATTTAAAGATATATGAAAGACAGGTTTCACATGGACAGACAGTAAAATGTAGAGGATAAAAACTAGTAGGGAGTAAATTTTGAAAGGCTAAATAGTTTATTCTGGATTTTTAAAAATACTGAATTTTCAGGTGCCTTTATACTCATCTTCTTTATTTTAGGAACCTTGTGGTGCTTGACTTACTTGTAATTTTGATTCACTTGCAACAAAAATGCTATATATATATAAGCTAAATTTTGTATTGTCAACTTCACCTATACTTTTGTGTAGCACTGCAGATATGTTTGGGTTCTTTTGTTTTTCAGCATCAAAGACTTTGTGCATAGATAACAGCAAGAGTAATTTCACCTTACATTTGCTGTGATCAGCTGGACCTTGCTGCTGCAGTGGTTTTCCTGGTGGGCTTCTGCAGCTGGACATACTGGAGTGAGGCCCCTATTCCTGCAGCCAAGCCACCAGCTTCCATAAGCTCATCTGCTGAACCTGACTGAGCAGATCCATTCAAGTGCTGGGTTCCTAATGAACAACTCAGATAAATACCAGAAATGTCCACTCACCAGAATCAGTGCTTGTTTTGATAGGCTGACCAAATCTTGTTGAGCATGTTATCTTGTTATATTTGTCTCAGTTTTGTTTTGTGTGTTTATCTTCAAATTGACAGTCACCGAAGATGTGCCTTTTACATGCTGAAAGGTAATGTTAGTCTAGGCTAATGTTAATGTAGGCTGTTTTCACCACAGGTACTAAATGGTGTCTAGAGAAGATATTTTTTTTGTGTTTTCATAATTTTTTAACATCTATGAATATCATTCTATGATCCATATTCAATATTATTGATTGGGGAGGAATTTATAGACACACAGATGTCAGAGCAGAGCAGACATGGTGAGATCTGTAGAGCGGATTTAACTATTTGATTTGGCTGCTTAAAAAGCTTTGGCAGATGCTTTTCATATCAGTGATGAAATCTGAAATGTTGTAAGTAAGGCACTTTCCCTGCAAAGGAGATCTCTGCCTTCTCAGAGGATCTCTATTCCCCATTTTTATTCTGTAAACTCACCTTTATTTAGTAACCAAGTGTTATTATCTCTTCTAAATGGGTAAGAAACTGAGGATCATCTAAAATCATTGTGATTCACAAAATAAATTGACAGGTTGAAAATCAAATCCAGGGACACAAGAGTGTTAAATCATTGACCTCACCACAAAGTCATGTGCTCTCTCAATAAAGTTCATGGAATAGCGAGTTTATATACACATGTACCTGTACATGTAGGTGTGAAATCCATAGTAAAACTGTGTAATGATACAGAAACCTGAGCTGACTTTTAGTCTGTTTAGGGTGTGTGACACTCATTAGCTAATCTGAGCTAACCAGTTTCTCTTGACCATGTTACTCTTTGAACAACTTACAGTGATCCTGCTTAGCGTGGAGGGAAGGATTTGGAGAGGCATACAAATCTGGATATTTTAAAAATATTTTTTCTTCCAGAAAATATGTTTCTTAGAGGAAAAATGTTTCTATTATCTCTAGAAAGAGATAATTCAGTAAAATGAAGGACAATATCATTCTCAAGCAGCTTTTTAGGCAGAGAGAGGAATTACACACTGCCCAAGAACCTATAGCTTGGTACTGCAGTTGCATAGAGAGTGGCAATGAAAAGTGATCTTCCCTCACTTCATTTCTTAGGAATAGCTCTTTCTGCTGGTTTTGAGTGTGTTTCTTTTTCTTGTCTATTAATAGCAAATCTCAGTAGATGAGGTTTGCTGATCAAGATGTAAAAAACCTCCAAAACCTACATAGCAGTAGAGTATGCCTGGAAATCTTATCTACCATAAGTTGCAGATTTCAGCTGGAGTCTGAGTAGCAGAGTACAGTGAACAACAAATTTTGTATTTGGGGAACTAAGTCTGCGTCCTCCCACTGCACTGATGGATTCACTGCTGTTTTAGTAGGAGGAAAACGACCATTTATTTCAGAGGGGTTTGGATCTGTCTGGCAGGGTATCAACAAAAAACAGAGATTTGCCATATACTTCAGTAAATATTCCTATATTAACCTCACTAACTACCCTTCTACTTCAGTATTGCAGACAGCTGCTGCACAAATGAATTCAGCCTGAACCTTGCTTCTAAGGAAGATAAAAAGGAAGGAATTGTCATAGGACTGTCAGAGTCCAGGTCTCTTTGAACTAGCTGTGCACAAATACCAAAGACAAATGTTTCACAGACCTTTGTTTAGATTTCCCCAAGCTATGGCCAAACCCTTTCTCCTAGGCTGGAGAGCTGCCATGAGGGAGGACACTACCATGGAAAGAATATTACCAGCCAAAAGAACTCACTGGCAGGAAGCCCCTGAGAGAGGAATGAGAGGTATGGCAAGGACTAGGGGGATATGGTAGAGCTGGAGCCATGAACCAAAGCAAAAATGAATTGATTTTGTCTGGGCAGCTCCTAGAACAAGAAAAAAAGCGCATTTAGCTGCTGGAAGCCCCACAGATTCCTCACAGCAGGACACAAGGCAATCACAGATCTGGCTGGCACTCTGGCTATGCAGTGGGCCAAGCCAACTGGCTGGCTGGGGTGAGAAATTCAAGCATAAGGTGGGAACAAGGGACAGTGGGAACCTAGGGATGGGAAACTAGATGCATTTGGCTCCTGAGATTTGCTTCAGCTTAGTCAACTTCACTGCTGCCAAGTGATACTCAAGTTCAAACACAGAGTGAAACAGGGGAAGAAAGTGCTGAGAACAAAATTGTACTGCAAATGGAGAGGGGAAAAATCAGCCAGAAGTTTCTTTGAAGTTACTGACTTGTGTTTGATTACCACGTGGGGGAGATCTAAGCTTAAACAGTCCTATTAGAGCTGTGTCACATGGAAGGAATCCTTCAGCACATGCAGGGTGAGGCTCCACAGTGTCTCTGTGACTGGTGGGACAGCTGGCTGGTTTCATCAAATTGTGCTGCCAGACAACATGTGAGGGCCTGGTGACATACATGTTAAAAAACAGTTAAAAGCTGATGAAAAGCAAAACTCTTCCTACCCTCTAATCCATCTGACATGCTTTAAATACTTTCCCCATTATGGTGTTTTCCCTGTTAAACATGCATACTGGATGTGGGAAACAGACACACAGACATATCATCATGGGTTATATGGCCAAAGCTTTCAGAGATACTGGGGATTCTGTAAAAAGGCCAAATGCTTCCTCAGGCAGGAGGTTGGATGGAGGTTTTGTAGGTTTATGAAATAGTAACAAATTAACATCACTACAAATTTAGCTTAAGTGAAATTTGGTTTCTCCACAATTATATTGTTTTTCTAGCATAAAAAGCAGAATTGCTCAAAAACTTCCAAGATAATATAGTCCATTATGTCTATTTTGTGCAATGCTGAAACGATCCAGAGGAAATAAATAGGGCATCCATCAAAGCAGAGTCAGTCAGGATTAAGAAACAGACTTCCAGATGCCTTTACATAAAATGGTGAAGTACCTCATGGAGCAGCTAATAGCAGGTTGCAGGTAGTTGATGGTGTTCAGGTACAGGTTCCCAACAGCTGCAGAATACAGGCACTTCTGGAAGTTCCACTGAATACAAATCATTTATATCCCCAACAAGGTGGCTATGCAATTTGTCCTTCATGGTTTCTCACACACAGCATGCATGAAGAAATAACTCATAGTCTAGGATCAGCAGACAAGTCATATGGGCTTAAAGCCATTTTTGTGTCCCCCGTAGCCAGAACCCCGTATGCAAAGCTAGTACCCAATGCTCTGTGCTCTTGAAACCCTGTCTTTGCCTTTAGCTTTATCTGCAAGGGCTAACAAGTTGCCAAAAAGGTTCTTTGTGTTGTATTTTTAGTTCCGACACAAGTCTGTATATGTCAAAAAATTCAGGCTGACCTCTGATCTACTGAAGCTGTGTGCCAAAATATGTGTACTTGAGCTTTCAGTTAACTGCCCTCCATATGTACTTTCAAACCTCATCATGTGGACTCAGAGCAGGCTTCACAGCTGAAGTTCATCCTGTCCAAACTCACATTAGATCTTCTAGCACCTGCTTTCTGTTCACAAGCAAGAGAAGCTGCAGACAGGGTAGTTTTCAAGTGCCTTTATTAAAAGATATTTTTAAGATATTTTTAAGTGTGTATATATATATATATATTCGTATTGAAATCGTTATTTAAGTATATTTTTATATTTCCAACAGCTCGTTAGCTTCACAGACATGGTTTAGCTGTAACTAACTTCAGATCTGTCTGACAACTGTAGATGATGATACCTTATACTGGAGCTGGAGAAACTTGGAGGAATAGCTGGCTTGTCTAAAAGCATGAAAATATCAGCTTTGGATCTGTGACCAAAACTCAGCTTTCCCAAGTCCCAGCCAGTCAATACTTAACATGCCTGGCCCAGGGGAAGGCACTAATTAGCTCTTGGTTATGGAGGACAGGTAGAATTGATGGGAGTAAATCAACTTTCAAAGAGACATTCCCATGAAAAATTCAACATCCAAATGATAGGGAGTTCATTCTGTGCAGTGCATGCCAAAACAAGGATCTGTGCCTAACCCTGTCTTTGGGTCTTCATGAACTCAGGGTACTTGGTGCTGTGCCTAATGACTCTCTGTTATTTCTGCTCAGTTTTCAGGACTTTACTTGTTGTCATTCTTCACGATCCTTGTTGGGCTGATGCTCTACTCCTCCACATCCACCTACGTAGCCCAGGATCCTCGGGTGTACAAGCAGTTTCGAAACCCCTCCGGACCTGTAGTAGACCTGCCAGCCAGCAGCCAGATGGAGCCTTCGGTGACGTACACCAGCCTGGGGCAGGAGACAGAAGAGGAGCCTCACGTCAGAGTTGCTTAAACCCGGGACTGTTGGTCACCTACTGACACTGGAGCTCGTATATCCATTATCTCTGTATTGTACATAGAGAAAGGTATTTACCAGGTGCAGTTACACCGGTGAGCTGCAAGGTAGCAAATAAGGAGAGCTCACCCAAACACAAATTAACTGTTCCAGGGTGGTCCTTGCAAGGAGATGCCAGTCCCTCGTTTATGAAATGAGCAGCACGTTTGCAATACAAACTGCTGTGTAGGAATCAGTCAATGTCAAACTACCTGTGAAAGATATTCAATATATAAGATGAAATTACAAAAAAAAGGGATTCATAGAAGGGTGTTTTACACACATAGAGTGATATTATGCCTAAGCCACACCAGCTGTGGAAAAAACGCCTTTTTAAAGCAAATACACTTTGTGCGGTCACTGTTAATTTCTCTCTAAAATTTGTTAGTTTGCACAAAACAGATGGGTTAGTCGTGGTAACAACACCCTGACACGTTTTTGCCAGCACCTTGGAGTTGCTGAGGGAAATACAATGAGTTCTTCTGTGCTGTCTAGTTGCCCTTTCTAGGTAATCTGATCCATGAATCCAGAGAAGGGACAACTTACAATATCCGTCTCTATTCTAGGAATAGGTATAAGGCGAGCATTTTAGCCTTTCTATATTTGCAGAAGTGAAGTACTCAAGCATTGACCTCTCTATGATCAATGGCAGATTTCCTAGTGGCCAAGGTTCTGCATCAGGTGACAGGGAGTCAGTTTCTCTGTAGTTGTGACTCAACACAGATTTCTTACTTTTAAAATTTTAACCTGTAGAAAGAAAAAGGCATTTTCTAGTTTCCTATGTATTGTACCTCTCCATGGAAAGATGACATACCATGTGGATCAGGGCACTTATTTTAGATGCTCAGTGCATTGAGGGTGCCTTCTGCTGTTCCAGTTTGCTTAGTCTCCCATGGTTCAGTATTGTAACAATAGCTATTTAGAAATGTGTCAGTTTTTCACCAAAACCCACAGGTTGTAAAAATCAGGAAGATTAAGGGAGGAATTCACGAGCAGAAAGACTGGACCATTTGCTGGTGTTGCTGCAGTAGCACAAAGGCATTTTACTGGCAGGGTGCAGCCAATTATTTTTCATTTAACTGTGAAGCAAGCAGAAGAATTCAGCAGTTTTCTTACATTCCTGGGGACGTGTGAAAATAGTAAGGGTGTGCTCCACGCCTCTGTATACTTCTGCCTCAGGAGCCTTACCAGAATGGGGGAAATCTTAGTCACCACCATGAAAAATCCATCTTTGCCTGTGTGTTTGCTCTTCTGAGAGCCCAGTGCAAGGAAATCATTATTTCAATATCCTTTATCTATTTGTAATTTAAAATTAAGGAAGACGAGGTGTTCCTGTGTCTAACAATAGGTGAGGAATCTAGGAGAGATCTTGGTGTTATTCACAGATCTGCCACATCTTTGCATGAACCCTTGGGCATGACTTACCTTCTGTGTGGCTGAGTTTCCCAATCAGTATATATGGGAATAAGGACATTTTACCTACCTCACAGAGGTGCTATGGGACCAAGTTATTTTAAGATGCTTCAGGATCTTCAGCAAGAAGGAGTTTAAGAAGCACATAAGAGTGCTCTGAAAGTGTGTATGCACTCATTGTATTTGGAAATGGAGTTTATGGCACGGTTGATGAATATTTTGCTTGTGGGCATAGAAGGTGAATTTGATTGGAGTGTTATTCTGCTGAAAAAGACTGTTTCAAGCAAAAATGTAGACCTTCATGTTTGAAAAATACAACTTACCTATTTCTATTTAAAAAAGAAGAAAAAAAATCAATCTATACACTGGAGATTAGAAAGGTCACACAGTTCAACCAAGCAGGATGAATTTCTGCTGAGGTAACATTCATTTTTTATAGTCCTGTTCTGCTTTAATACAGAAGGAACTTCCCTGAAGCCAACTGAAAGGAGTGTATATATGCAAAACAGACATGAAGTGGCAAATGTCAAAATGCTCTTGAACAGCAGAAGTAAGCTGTAGCTTATTCTTACTGTGAAGAAGAGGTGATTCCTTTCCTGCTGTGTTTAGGCTGTCGGCCACAACCCTGCTGCACCTGAGGGAAGAAGGTTCTGCAGTATTGCCAAATCATGCCCAAAACTAGCCCAAAAGCTTTGGTTAAGATACATTGGTACTAAACTAACAAATGTATGGGTTTTTTTTTTCCCTGCCTTCTTGTTTTTAAATCTTTTTAGCACTCATGTTTCCAAACTTTTTTTTTTTAAACTATTGAGGATTAAAAAAACACAAAACAAAAACCCACTGGATTCCCGCAGAAAAACAGAGTCTGTATTCTGGGGATATTAAAGAAAGTCTAAATCAAAAAAATAAAAAACACACAAGAAAGATTACCTGACACGTCAGGGTAAGATCCTTGGGTCAAGCCCTGTGAGAGCTTCAACTTAAGGTGGATTTCATGCATTCCCCAGAAGGGTTCTGATTACAATCATGGCTCCCTCAGGTACCCAGAGGCACACTGGTGGGCACCTGTCATCTCAGTCTTTTTTGCTACCTTTTGTACCAATTAAATACCTTTCTCTGAACATTAGTCCCCGTGTTGGTCTGAGAACCTTGAGGATTGTGTGCGTGTGTGTTTCATGTTTACAGTTCCTTCCTTTTGCATAACTGTTTTGATTAATTTCCTTATTAGTATTTATTTTTAAGCCAAATGTTTGTAGTCCTTCGGCCTCCCCGTCCTCATTTTTCTGACACTAACTTGTAGATGTTTGTTAGAGTCTTCTGAGAAACAGCTGGGCAGGAGGCAGCTCCCGGCCGGGTCACGGGGCTGGGAGTTTCTCCTTACAAGGGGTTGCAATCCACGCGTGGCTGAGAGGTGCCCCCTGGAGCGGTTTTACCAGGCTATTCTAAAAGGCTCCGTTGTACAGGAATAGTTTTGAATGTTTCAGTGAGCTCTCTGCGACACAGCCACCATCCCCTGTGCTTCTCGTGCAGGAGGAGTTTGATACGCAAAGCGGGGCTGCTTCGCTGTCTGTGTTTCCCCATAAACAAGGTGGATGCTCAGATGGGCGCCAGTGCACTGGTCCTGGGCGGACCTCGAAGGAAAACAGTAGCATAGCTTTACAAGTAACTGTGTTGACTGAAAAGCTGAGGTCTGGTGAAGGAAAACATTCCTTCAGCCTGCTTGTGTTCTGCGGTTGGAGCCCTCCGTGCGCACCGGCAGAGGCTCGGCTCGCTAACGGCAGCTGCTCCCCATGTTGCGTAGGACGTCTCTAGCTCTGCACAGCTCCTTGCCTGAACAAACTGAAACTCCCTGATACTGCTGGCCCTGGGCAGCCCTCAGCAAGACTGATGTAATTTTCTGGTACCAGATGAAAACCCTCACTGGGAGACAGACCTTGGCTTTGTTCCAGCTATAAAGTTTCGAAACACACAACGATAGACCAAGCAATTGAAAATTTTGCACCACTGTGTCATAAGAAGTTTCAATGTATAGTGTAGAGATTGCTAACTTGTGCTATTAACATTTTGACAAGCGTGTAGTATCGTTTTCTTTCCCTTTTTTTTTCTTTTTTGAAAACCATTTAGTATTCCTGAGCTAGCTACAAATATAAATTTTACCCCATGGGTAGGATTTTATTGTTACATGCCATAATAAAGCACACTAATCTTGACACCGCAGATGGAAGTATGAACCAAAAGGAAAACCAGGCAAACAAAATCCCAACCCCAAATCCTGCATTGAGAAGCTGAATAAACCTTTCTCCATTTTGATATTTGCATGCACCTATATGGACTGGCTGTGGCAATGTAATGCCTGTATAATGTTTTCAAATAAAAAAATAAATGCTTTATGAAAGCGGGGTTATTGGTTTCTTGACTGTTTCCTTTCTACTGTCTTAGCCTAAAATGATTTTTCAGAAGTGTAAATCTTGAATGCAGGGAATAATTTTGTCGCTGTGCTCAGGGCTTCTTCCCCTTGTGAGGTGGTAACCTAGAACTCTTTCCAGGGTGTCTAAGAATAAATTCCATCAGGCATCCTCGAGTATCTTGCCTGGCCCCAGAGCATTTGTCCCAAAGGATAAGAGTACTCCTGCATACCCTCTGTCTTAACCTGCCATTTCCCATGGGCTAGCTCAGGTGTCCTGATAGTCACTGCCCTCATTTGGAGACAAAACCACTCTCTCCATTGCCTTCCAGAAATCATTAATTGTTCTAGAATTAATCGGGGGGAATTAGCAGTGTCAAATTAGTCTGACAAGTGCCTGATATTGAAGGGCTTCTCTGGCAGAGATTACTGAGCACCTGCAGCTGCCTTTCCCAGCCCTCCCTCCTAGGCTGCCCTACACTACAACACTACACCCAGCTGAGTCCTGAAAAGAAGGAATGGAGACAGAATTTAAGCATTGGAGGACAGGGAGTGTCAGGAGAAGCAGAATTAGGATAAGAAAGGAAATGAAACTTTGACTCATTGAAAGTTCACATGGACAGGAAAGGAAAATCCTTCGTGTGTGAGAGCAAGGAATTTTATAAGCATGTATTCATTCACTTCTAAGAGCGTTTGCCAGCATATGCACCTCTCCATCCCTCATTGCCTGATGTCTCCCTGGGAAACTTTGCATCAGTATTTCTCACATACTTCATTGCTGGGAGTCTAAAAGGGAATGGAGAGTGGGGAGCTCATTTCCAGCCACTCCCTGCCCTGCATCTGCACAGGGGACCGATGTTACAAAGCCGGCAGTGCTGCACCCATGTGCTGGTTGATGTCTGTTATTCCACTGTGAATGTTTCTTAAGTTATACAGAGCTCCAGAAAACAAGTTAGTGTGCATAGCTTTATCATACTAACAGTTGATTTGCATTTTCCTCCAAATCTTCTCGAGAGACTCTCTGGCATTACAAAATTATTCTTTTATTGCCTGGCTAGAATTCAGCCTGGCTGCTTGAGTCATATGAATAGTAATTGCATAGAATTACCCTAAAAATAGATCATAAATAGGCATTAATGAATCTTTCTGTTCTTAAATCAAACACGTTTTAACACTGAAGGACACTCAATCAGCTTAAAGCTGCCAGTCTCCCTTTGTTTTTGTTTATTTAGAACTCGTTCTCCAAAACATTACAAACCCAAAGCTGAATGCTTAGCAGCAATATGTTGTGGCATACAAACAAGGAAGCGGTGCTTTTACAGTTAGGAAAGTTGTTTTGTTATGTCTGCTCTGCAATTACAAACACAATAATTGTCAAATAAACAATAACTAAGCCAAACCTTCGTGAAAGGGAACACCTCTGCTTGCACAGCCATAGACCTGTTCTCTCAGCAATTGCAAAGTGGGTACCAAATGCCAGCAATGCAGCAATAATGACAATACTGGAGTAGAGCATTGTCCTTGTCATCCTCCTCCTCCAGTCTGAAGTGCAGGCTCGTTCACTGTGGTATGTATTGTTAAAAATCCTGCTATATGGAAGATATTAATGCTACAGGGCTGGGATCACTATTCAGTGATTAGTCACAGACCAACAGGAGACAGAACTGGCCACAAAAAGCCGGTGGTAACGCTCAGCTGACTTGCACCACAGTTGGTATTTCAGTTTCACTAAAGGGCCACGGTGTTTCTTCAGGCCACATCCCTCTGATGCTCAGAGCATCTTCCACAGCCTTTGCAAACAGCACGGGTGCCCAGTGATGCCAGTGATGTCCCTTGGCTGGCTGCAGGGAGGACCCACTGCCACTGTGCTGCTCTCACAGAGGCATTTCCCTCGGTGGGGAAGAGCCCCTGCTACCACTGCTGTGATACAGCAACCAGGTGGAGCAAGGAAACTGGTTCAAAGCCAATCTTGAGGTCTGAAGTGAAAAGTCAGCACTCTGTGCAGTCCTTTCTGCTGTAAAACCATTACATTTGCTATTATTTGGGGGTATTTTTTTTCTTATCCTAGAAGTTCCATTTTTAATTGGAAATTATGCCCCTAGTTCCTCTAGTATTCATGAGGTCAAAATTTGGCCCTTTATGAATATTCTAATGTATGGAATCTCTTTAAGAATAAAAATATTGTCAATCCTACATACTATACAAATATTTGTAGGTTGAGACTAGGTGAAGCTGATTTTATTGGATTTATAACTTTTATTCTACTTAGATTCTGATTTATAACCTTGAGCTATAGTTGACTTTTTTGTGACTTCTTATTGTGTACAATGTCCTCAGGCAATTTCCTAGTGCTACCCTGATCTTAATAATGCATTATTAATTCCTTACTGCTAAATACATTATTTATATTAACTACTGCATTTTATTCCCCACATCTTGATAGCAGCAAACTCATCAGATTTTAACATAACTTCAAAGTTGTCAGTGCGAATTCAGCTCCTCCTTGTCATGTGCAATATGTACATGCCTGTCAAGAGCAAAAATATTGGATTTACCATGGTTAAATAATGACTTTCTTTATTCTAGACCTTACCAAAGCAGAGAAGGATAATGAAAATGTGCTGAGTTTACCTGAGCACTGAGCACTGAAGCACTAAGTGATTCAATGACAACACCAGAGACACTCTGCATGCAGAACAGCTGGGATTTTTACAGGTGCAGAACGCCTGCAAGCCCATGGATCAACGTTATGTGAGGTCATGCATATTTAACTTCCCACTGCCTATGGTAGCCAGCATCACAGAAGCCTGGCTGCTTGCCAGAGCCATAGAAATCAGCAATCAGCATTTGCATGTTCTTAAAATGACTGCTTGCCTAAATGAACTTCCTAAGTGAGAAGGGGGAAGGGAACGGGCTAATGACAACAATAAACTGAAGAACCTCATTATGTGGCTCACTGTGAGCTGTGGGTTGAACTATCTAACGTAGTTCTTGGTCTTAAACAGATTTCTGCATGCTAAATAGGTCACAGATGTAAGCAGCCATTGGAGTGAATTTCATGAGTCTTTATGTCGCCATACACTGTCTGTGAGCCTACACTGTCATTAAACAGAAAGGAGAGTACCCACAAAACTGTACCCACAATTTTGTTCACTTAAAACTGTTGCAGCAGGATTGATTTAATGACTAAGTTGACAAGGAACATTGGTGCTGCAGGACTGGCTTTGACTTTGCATCCTCAGGGGACATCACCTCTTTGGATGATGTGTACTGCTACACCAACCAGCAAAGCGTTTGGATAATGCAAAATTTGAGTCTTTATTTTAGCCTTGGGCTTTAATGCAACATAAAACAAAAGCAAATGGGGATTTAAAATGCAACAGGTATATATTAAAAGAGGAGGATAGGACTTAGCCTCCTACTCCTCTGTTACCCAGTTTGTCTGACAGTCTTTTTCCCCCAAGTCACCATCCATCAATCTCCATGTGGCCAAAACACCTGCTAAGCCCATCTTGACCTTTTTGGCCTAAGTTACTCACACTTCCTTTTGAGTCACTGACCTAAATGAATTCATTCCCAGCTTCAAGATCCTTAGCTATCCTGCCTCTCCCTCCCAGTCTGGCCTGTAGTGAGTCCTCTGCCTACTCACTGACCTTGCATGCAAACATCTCGCTGCAAAGGGGCTCCTGGCCTCAACACGGAGCCTGCTGCTCACAGAATATTTGAACAGGAGTTTCTTTCAGTTTCTTTACAAATGTCAGATTCCAGCCCCACTCCATTGCAACTGGAGGTATTAAAAAAAAATTTAAAAAAAAAATGCCTGTTTTTCTACTATATGATATGCAGCCAATGGCATACCAGTATGGTATGAAACCAGTCACAGGAGATTCAAGAAACAATGTGCATTTGCCTGCCATTTGATTTACAGTGAAGCTGAAAGAAGAGTAGCTCATGGAGGATGAGCTACTGGTGCCCTTCGAGTCATTGGCTCCAACAAGTCAGCAACAAAAGTAGTTGTATTATTTGGACTGAGCAAGTGAGGGTAATCCACATCATTCTGTTCTCATGGAAAAGACAAACATAAAAAGCAAAATGCCTCTCCAGCTTGTAATTATTTAAACTATTAACAGAGGTGCCATTGATGATCCATTTAGATATACAGAGATTGGCTTCCTTTCCTGCCACTCTTTTTTCCCTCTCCAGCTTCTCCGTGTCTGGTCTCACCAAGGAAAGGCTTAAATCCACTAAAAAATGAGAAAAGAGAGAAAAATGAAGGGAAGTGTTTATCCAAGGCATAAGTGCTTCTCCTTCTCCTTGTACAAATGCCTCCTTTGAACTACATTTGGTGCAAACATGGACTGTGGCTGAGCTGGCATTTGTCTAAATGGGCTGGGAGGAGGGCTGTGAGCCCTCAGCCTCCACTTCCACCACAGACTTTCATTTCTGTGAGATGATGGAGAGATCCAGCAGAGCTCCCTTTATTTCCCCTGGGTGTAGGGGGAAGGATGTGTGCTCAAGACAACAGGAGAAAGCTTGTACTGCTGCAGCTACTTGAGTTCAGATTTTGTTGCTAGATCAACAAAAGGGGCCGTGCTCTGCAGAGCCAGCAGCCTGGCCCCTGTCACAGGCTGACTTTAATTGGAGTTACTGTGGTAAGCTGCTGATCTGAAGAAAGCAATTGCAGCAGCTGCACTAGAAAAGGCTAAACATCCCTCTGGATCCCTCTGCCAGCTACAGCATGGGTATTTTATTATGACAAGGGAATACTGATGGGCTTTGCTCTGAGTGTGCATCATGAAATACCAGGGAGCAGTTACACATTCCTTAAAAAAATACCATAGCGCTCCCATTTTAACTTGTGCGTTTTCCTTGTGAGCTTTCCATTCTTTTTGCCCATACATGGTGCCAAGAGACTTTTTCCACATCAGCGTTTGAGCCTTGGAGCAAAATGCTGATACAGAAAGGCCAAAAAAAGGCTTTGGCAGCCCATGAGATTTTCAGTCACACGAAATTCACCTTCCACCCTGCTCACATGGAAGTGTTCTAGGCACAAAGGGGTCTGCAAGGCCAGGTCCAGCCTCCTGCATCCCCCTGTGATGGTGAGGGAGAAGACTCACAGTTGTGAAGGGTAAAGATATGGCAGTGGGAAAGAGAGGAACGTGATGATTTTGGACAGAGGGAGAGAAAGAAGGGAGTGTCTTGGGATGGAGAAGGGCTGGAGAAAAGAACATGTGTTGTGAAGGAAAGAAAGGCTGAGTCAGGGGGATCATGGCCTGGGAGCATTATTGAAGAGGTTAGAGAAGGGTGGGAGAGGGGTTCATCATCTCACCTCTGCCAAAACACTGCAAAGTCCAAGGCTTTAGCTCTCCTCCTGGTCAGCAGGGTCTGCAAGGGAAACGTGCTCTGACAGCACAGTGAAAATAGAACAGGTGCCTTCTCCTTAGCAGCTGCACCCTGGGGGGCTTGTGATGTGTGTGAACCTAAAACAAACACTGCTAAAGCCCATTAATGAACAACCATTCCCAGATATTCAAGATGGAAGAACAACTCCTCAAGCAAGAAGGACTGTGAAAAAGGGCTTCATTTGTGTTGTCAGACAAGCTGTTGCTGTTGTCTTGCATCTTGGGTTTTTTTCCCCCAAATAGCCCCCACCCCAAACTGACTTTTTAAAAGTCTATCAATGTATGAGGGAACGTTATTGCTGCATGGGGTGTTTGCAGTCTGTGAACACGAAAGATGGTTCATTTGCCTGAGCAGAGAGAAAATAACCCATCCCAGTTTGTTTTTTCTGTGTTCCCAGTGTTGATACTGGCTGTGTTCTGACTGTTCTTTGCACGAGCTGGGTGGCAATTGGTGTGTTTGAGGCACCGTAAGAGCAGTGTCTGGAGTTTGCCACTGACACTTTAATCTAATGAGAAATGCCAGGCATGTTCTGTTGGTTATTTCAAAATATTTTGTTTGGAAGAATTTTAAGACTTATAAAATAAATCAGTCTTGTTATATCAACATTTCTGGACAAAAAACAACTTCCAGATCTTATGCTCAATGTTTTCTCTCCTGCTTGCCTCATACTTGGCTTGCATCAGAGCTAGGAAATAAACATGTCACTTCTTTCACTGCTCATTTATCAGGAAGGAGAAAAGATGGGGGAAGACAAATAAAGGGAAAAAACCTGTTGGGCCTCTGTGGGCATCTTGTGTGATGGCTTAACCTCTGTAATTGTGAGTTCATAAAGCAGTAAAGCCTCAATTGCTCTGATCTCTTCCTCTCCATTTGCCTAGTGATGCAACAGAGTGTTTAACACTGGAGTCTAAGGATATTTGATATAGCAAATGAAGAAAAAAGAGTGAAGCAGAACATATTAGAGCACACTGAACAAAAGCTTTTAGCCACTAACCAAGAATTACTCCAATCAGCAAATATCACTAATGTGTTTTAAAAAATAACACAGCTGAAATGCTCAGGCATTCTGATTTCCATTAAAATGAAAGGTGTGGTGCACAAAAAATGGCCCCGTTGGTCTCACCATCCACCAGAGAGGGCAGAAGGTGTAATCCCCAAATGGAAGATGTTTGTGCAGACCTGTCCTCAGGTTGCAATAGCACCTGCTGGGATAACACATCTTCCGTGGGAGCTGCTGCTGTTCTGAGGCAGTGGCATTTACCCACAGCCCCACAGAACAAATCTTTCTGTAGGGGGCTTGCTTACAGCTGGTGACCTGAACCTGGCTTTTCTATAGGCAAAAGTGATTTTCACTTCAGCAATTTAACGTACAACTATTTGTATTTATATTATCTAGAGACAAGCAGAATTTTTTTCAGCCTGTTGAGGCTGCAGCAGGTGGTGCTCATTTGCATTCTGCAGATGTTTGGGAGTTCCAGCAGGGCTTCAAGAGAGAGAATATTTTCTTTGTTTCTTATAAAGACTAAGACTTTGAATTTTCACATGGAGAAACATATAACAGGTCTGAATGCTTCTATTATTCTTGCAGAGCTGTACATAAAGTGCTGCTCCATGTGTCTTTTGGGTGGCATTTGTAGTGTGCTCATTTGGCCTTCATACATCTTTTTGCTGATGCAAGTGATCAGTTCTAATTCTGGGTGATGGCAGGGCCAAGTCCTGTTTCTGAGTCTTGTCACTGAGATGATTTAATAATTTAACCTGCCATGATTTAACAACCTTTTTTTTTTCTGTATATTTGCATCTCTGCTTGGAATATACTTGAGATATAAAAGTCCTACACTTTTAAAAGCCCTTAAAGGACACAATTGAAAATGCCAAAGGGAGTAAGTATTTGAAATATGTTTGTCCTTTTCCTTATTTTATATGACATAAGTTTTAAGATTTAAACATGCTGTTGAGGTACAAACTAACGCCAAAAGTGCTGTAGTGCTCTTGCTGAGGTTTCCACATTTCTACCTGTTTCTCCAACGAATGTATGATGTTCTGTGTATTGTATTTAAAAATAGGAGCAACCGGATAGATTTTGCATTTAAGCAGAAAAGAGAACTGTGGCAAATACGCACAGACAAAATATTCTTGAAATGCATTCTCTCTTGAGCTGTCAAGTGATGTTTCCCTTGAAGTGAGCTCTCTCATTTTGGATGCCTCCCTCCCATTTCAATCCCCTGATGGACGGTGCCTTCAGGCATCTCTGCACCTGGAATAACTTCTACAGCAAGCTGCTCGATAACAGCTTCAAATGTTGACCTTTTCTGGAGGTATGTTGTGCAAATGTTGGCTGGGCAATAGCAAATCCCCTTGCCTTCTTCCCAGCTGCTAGATGTTGTTGAAGCTTCAGGGTGGCTCCTGCTCAGCCCTTGGGAAGATCTTTATGAACACATCTCTGATCCTGCACCTACTCCCTTCATTTAACTGGCAACCACCTTGAAAATCTGTCAGCCTGGCAGTTGCATGCTCCCCTGAGGTCTAGAAGTCTGTCTCTGGTTTGGCCCCTCTCAGCTTTACAACTTATCCTCTGAATGCTCTTAGTTGTGCTCCCTCCAGCTCTCCTCTAAGTCTTGGAGAATTTAATTCCTTGGTCACTTTCTCTCTTCCTTCTGCATCTCATCCATGAGTAAACTTGTTCATATACAGTCTGCCAAGTTAATACTCCCAATCCTTTCTCTCAAGTGATGAACAGCTTTGTTTGTCCAGACTAAACTGTCTGTGGGTCTCACTACCATCATTTTGTGGGTGCCAATGTGGCTTAAGCCTTGCTCAGGCTCTTCCCACCAGAGCTGCTCAACTCTGTTCTTAATTACTGTGAACTCTGCAGTCCTGAAGCCACTGCTCTGTTTGATGGCTGTGCACTTTTGTCCTGAAGTGCTGCTGCTCATCTTGTTTTAATTAAAGTAGTTTCTCCTTAAAGGTTGTTCTCTGGGCACAGCACTTAAGAGATCAATTCCACTTCTTTTTCACTTCCACTGCAGATAAGAAGGGGGGAAAGTAATTAGCAGAAATGTCTCCAGCAGCAGAGGCTCCTCACTGTCACTGAAATGTTGTGCATTCTGGCATCAGACAAATGGATGTTGTTTTGGGGTTCTTTTTAAAGGAAACTACTCACTTATTTCCTTTCAAATAGAGAAATCCTCCAGTACCTGAAATCCTGTAGTAAATTTATGGCAGAGAAGTCTGTGTAAGACTGTACAGAAAGGGAAAGAGATACCTTAGATAACAGCTGTCACCAGTGTCACTCACTGTCTCATGGGCTGCACCTATCCACACCCAGATGTTCACAAGCTGCCCACAATCATAACTGAACAACACCAAAAGCCAGGATTTCAGTTTCCTCAACAGATCTCTCGGGAAAGAAACCCATTTCTGGATAGACTTGATGTGCCACTGAAAACTCAACAATGACTATGGGATGAGCTTTTGCCTCTGAATCTTGCTTATCTTGTTTTCCATTAATCTTAGGCACTGTGGCTACCCATTGCCTTTATTTCCTCATTTTGGTTGTCTTTCTGGCTGTAACTTGATTTCTGGTTGTGTGAGAGGAGTGAGAATGGCACATGTGATACAGACTTGTCGCCATCATCTTGTTTATACCTAGATGAGAAGACCTTCATCCCGACAGCAACACATTTCTCTGTGCTTACAAAACTGACTGCTCTCTGTGTCTGTGTACTTGGTTATTGAGTGCTATGTCCCATTATTTTAACCCTTCATTTTCTTCTGGTGCTCTCACATGGGCTGACACATTCAGAGAAATCTTGGTATTTCTGCTACAAATATTTCTGTACCTAAAGTCTGAATGGAGACATAGAGCTAGATGTTGCCATTCTGGTGATTTATTTTGCTCATTTAGCCTTTTGCCGGTGTATGAATATTTAAACCACAGGACATAAACCAGATGTACAGGGTTTCAGTTCTGTTTGGGTTTTTACATGACTAGGTTATACTTCCCCTGTTGCAAAGACCTATAAAAAATTTAAAGATGGCAACATGAGCATGAAACAAATCACCACATCCAAGAAACTTGAAATGCTGGAAGTTATTTCTTGAGCAGAAATAATTATAACATTTGTTTCACAATTTTCCAATGCGACTATTTTTCTTTTCTTTCCTGAAATATAAAAGCAGAGAGACATTTCTGTAAATAGCTGATTTGGAAATGAAGTGCTTGGCATCCCTTGAGAGCAGGTCAGCTGCAACTGTTTGTATGCAGGAGTTGCACAACGCTGAGTCTGCCTGGAGAAGAGGACCACACTGAGTGCTGAGCAAGAGGGTGAGTCCCCCAGGAACTGCCTTTTTTGACAGTTTGCCTCTGTTTCAAAGCTGGTATTGTTTCAAATAGATGAAGTAACTGCTACCAACAAGAGATCTGTGTACCACATGCATTCATTCACGTGTGGCAAAGAGGAGGATGCTCCTTACCCAGTGTCCTGTCCTGGGCAGGGGTACTCCCCCATTCCCTCCAACAAAGACAGTCTGGTTCTGACATTGTTTTCCACAATAAACAAATAATTCGATAGCTGCTTTTGGTGGAACATATATATTCTCAGTCTCTCTACAGCTTGTCTTACTTAAGCTGTCCTTTTGCAAGGACAGTACAGTCCTCCCCTCAGACCCAAAACTTTTAATATTGCTCATTAGGTATGAAAAGCAGTGATTGAAAGATCATTTAAAGCCCTTATGCCTCTGTGCCTTAGTTCTAAATGTTCCAAGACTTAGAAGAATTTTGTTTGCATGAGTCTTAAGACCTGATTGTTTTATCCTTACCTTGTACTAAAAAATTGCAAACCTGAAGTTCCAGCTATTAACACAACAGCAAAATATTAGTGAAATATTAAAAGCATAAGCATTTCAGGTCTGTTGCATCACAAGTTTTTTACACCTTCACTTCATCAGTTTAGAGTTCTCTCTGCCCCTTTCTACTAGACTGATTTGGGGGTTACAAATTAAAACAAACAAACAAACAAACAAAACCAAACTTACTACTATCTGCACTGATTTTTGGAGCCCTTATATGAAAGAATTGGACTCCAGTCCCAACAGCAATAAAGCATCTTCATTTTAGACTCCAACAGTTAAAAAAATCATTAATCCAGGAAATCTCTGCATGTTCACCTCCCTTCCCAGAACTCTCTATTTCCACCCAAACTATCTGCTTGGGGATTTAAAAAAAAATTTAAAAAGAGAGAAATTGCTGTGATGTGTGGTGCTGTTACTGTGCAGTTACTCTTTTACTATTTTCTACAGCAACACTGAGTTACTCCATCCAAAACACCTTTACTGTTCCTGCTACAAAACAATCGCTTTCAGTTCCTTTAATATCTATTCATTTCCTTACCTCACTTTGGGAAAACATGTAGTCTGAGGACATTGTTGTGGGTTAAGGAAAGCATTCTGTAATCTTCTGTCCATCAGCTGATCAGCCTGAAACATTTTTACATTGCCTGTGATTAAAGGCAGACAAGTGAGGGTTAAATCTGCATTTGTCTCTGTTCACTTCTAATTGTTTACCACACAGCAGCTAAGAGTGCACCATTCTTCACTATGAGATCAAATGGTGGCTTTTCATCTGCTTTCTATTTGTTGCAGTTGTTGAATGGTTTTGCTTGATGTCAAAATTATATGGTTTGAAAACACTATTCATTCTGTCAAAATAGTTAACATAGGGTTACGATGGGGGATTACAAATTCCAATAAGATGTGCTCAGTATTAAGAGAAAAGCACTTGTTCTGAATCTGGAGTTTTATTTCTCCATGGAAATTATATTGCTATGTAGATTTTCCATTTTTCTAATGTTTAGGTTATTAGGACATTGTGGCCTGCAGTGAAAACTCAGGCTGCAATTGAATTTCAGGATTTAACTTTTCATTTGCAATTATTCAAACAGAGGATTTGTTCCTTAAGAAGTTCATGAATGAGTGCCTCAGTGCCCTATAGACATGACTTGGTTTTAATAGAAATGCAACAGAAAACTGAAATACTGACATGCAGAATCATTTCTGGCTAGAGCCTTTCTGACAATTGACATGCGATAAGAGTCAAAAGAAAAGCTTTTCTGACTGACTTTAAGTGTTAAATATGTATGAAAACCTGAAAATCTCTTGAAAATGTAGCTTCTTGCATTTATATGTGATGCAACATCTCGTGTCCAGCTTTTAACCTGGTTCTTATAGGATAAGACAAGTATATTCCCTATACAGCAGGGTGTCTGTCTCTGGATCTCCCTTCTTTCACTGCAGTCATGTAAGGATGTGAAGCAGCCCACACACTCAACATGTACACTTTAAACACCACATAACAGTTTATGAAGGGGCAGGAACAACAGCAGGAGGAGAGAAGGGGTGCATGCTGTGGAAAAAAGATGGAAAAAGAGATGAAAGGGAAGAAGCTGTGGAAGGTATAGAGGCTACATCTGACCTGGGAGTCAGAAGGGCCTTGGTTACATTTATGCTTTTCCTACACATCAACTCCACACCAGTGTAAGATGTGGGATGCTCCAGTCTTCTCTGGCTGTGGTTTCTACAAATCACACTCCAACTGCTCCTGAGTCACAAGGAGTGGGATATGCAAAACACAGCACAATGAGCTCCTACAAGCAAGAGAAGGAACTGAACACAATGTACAGTGCAGAAGTTGTAGGTACATGCACACCACTGTTAGCCAGAGATATCTGATGTGTGCTCTGGGAATGGTGGCAGGAGCTAGAACATCACATCTGCTATCTGAGCTGCTCAGTGGAATTCTTCCTAAATGTTTATGCTGCTCTTTTCTTTTAATTAACTGTGCTTGTGGCTTGCTGCAAAGGTCAGTGACTGACACATAGGAATGAGGTGTTAGTGGAGCTGTCTGCTTGACTTTATTAAATAAAGATTAATTTATCCTATGTGTACAGAGTACCTTGCAGGGTGTTGTAGGGCTTTGGTCCTTAGTCAGGGTTTTTGACAGCCTCTTTAGATAGCAATTTGTCATAGCCATTACTGTCACTTTCCCACAGTGTATATGCAGAATATGGAGGAGTTATCTTTTGCTGATGCTCTCACAGGACCTCTGAAGTTAAGGGCTGAACTTCTACATGCAATCTTATATTACATCCATAATTAATCATATAAAACCACTGGAAAACCTTTGCAAATACATCTTCTCTTCTTTTCCAGTACACACCCTTCAGTTTTGGGGCTTATTTTAGTTCACTCTTCAATAGCAACTACATCTTTCAGAGAGTAAAATTTGCTCTTTAAGTTCAGATTGTGTGAAAAACTAGGGAGGGGAAAAATGTTACGCACTTTGTAAAAAGAATACTGACAAAAAATCTCTGAAAAGGTTTTTGTCTTCCTCAGATGTGTGCTGCTTTTTGTGATTAAGAAGTGTTCAGCCAGGGCTGGTTTATGTACTACTGCACTAAGACTGGGCTCTGATCTCTGACTTACAAAGAACTGGTTCTGGCAAACTTGTGTAATTGCAGGAAGGAGAAGAAGTTTTGAGGGACTCTTGGGAATGTCTGAAATGTGGGGAGATTGGTTCTGTGGAAAAAAAGAAAGTAGGTAATATAATATTATCTGCCCATAACTGTGTCTTGAAAGGCTCGACTGTCAAAGAGGGGAGACATTCTGAAATCAGTAGCAGTAAAATAATTTGCAAAAAATTTAGCCTGCAGGTAAATTTGCAATTATTACCTATCAAATTAGAATGGTTTCCTAAAACATGATGAAGAAGCTGCATTACTTAGGTAGGTTCTTTAAAGCAACACAAGAAAACCCATCAAAAATAGAAATTGAAATAAAAGAAAGAATAAGAAAATATCTTTGATTAGATCACACTGTCAGTAACCTACCAGTTGCTTGTTGTTTCTGATTTCCAAGAGTGGTGCTTGACAATAATGACACATTTGTTACACAAGAGTCAGTTCTTACCATGCTAAATAATGCAGTGTAAAAAATTTCATTATTCTGTTAACACATGTGCCCTTTGTAATTTACAGTTAAATTTATATTAGATGCTTATATTGGCTTTATTGGAAGTGGTATTTCCTGAGATTCAAGTGATCCAGTCTCAAGAGCCCTAGACAGTTCCCACCATGGAGATGGGTTGTCTCTTTAACTTTATTTTCAGGCCTGTCAGGGTGAAAATTTCACAGTTCCTCATTTTCTGGTTTAGATTTGAATTAGGGTTATTACATTCACATCAAACAGAAATTATAACTGCTAATCACATTATGTTCAGTGTTGTTTACCCAAGACTACGGCTGTCAAAATAGATATGGCAATATTAGATTTTGAAGAAGCTGTCTCTAACAGTTGTAGTATGCATTAGTAAATGATAAACAGCTCAGATTTTTACTCCCTTGTTGGGGAAGCTTCTTCTGGCACAATTGCAAAATCTCATTAGAAGTCAGAACTGAGCTGTAATTTTCAGATTATGTGCATGGTGCTCACTGTATTTCATATCCTAATATAATATTTGCCTTCCTGTATTAGTAATGTCACCTCACTGTTTCTGGGTTTTACCAAGTTGGAAAAGTCTTGCAGTTAATTGAGGTCAATTATTGCTAAAAAGAAAAAAAGGCTGGCTCTAGTGAGCATATAGAGCACACATCTGTCCAAAGTGTGGAGCTGCTTCTGGAACTACACACCTGAGTCCTTTCATTCTGGACTCTTCCAACACTCTCTCTTTAGAAAGAAGCCAATGCCTGATCTAATGGGACTAAAAGCCTAAGTATCCCACTGGTACTGGCAAGGCATCCTTTAGAGTAAAGTATTTTGCAGTGCAAATGAACAAAATCAATCTTCAGTATATAAAGTACTTCCTTTGTCTTCTCAACTGCACAGTCAGTGCTCAAATGAGAGTGTGCAATTTATGTTCTTAATCAATATGGACCTCAGTTCTTGGAAACAGCTTTGAGGGGAAAGAGCTCACTACATCTAACAACTACAGAGTAGTTGCTACCGGTGTGGCATCACTCTATCATAGACTTTTCAAAGGCTGCATAAGGAAGAAGCTGCAGACCATTCCATAAAATCCACTTGGCCAAAATGTCAAAGAAACCAGTGGAAGGTGAGCAGTGGGTAAATGCTCACCTGGTGCAGAACCTAGCACAAAGCAGCAATGATTGTGCTTCCCATGCTACGTGGTTGGCAGGAAAGATAATGATCAAACCAGTTAGGGATAAATTCCTGTCCTTCATCCTAGAGATGGGAGAGCTGTTTGCTTGCTTACTTTTTTATATATGAGTGGAGAATTTTTTTTTTTTGAGAATTTTATTCAAGTTTTAGGGACATGGTTTGGATTATGAGAAAGATGTTGGCTTTGTCTAAGATTAGTGAGAATTTAGAAATGAAAGAAACCTTTACATTTAGGGAATGGTTTCATCAAGAAAGACTTTTAGAGAGGTTTTTTTTTTTAATTTTCCAAAACTTCCAGGATATTTCCAGGATTTGTAAATTAGCAGAGAATTTTTAAGTAGAGTTTTACCAGCTGCATTACTGATGTGCCCTCTTCAATGATAAACCCGTGGCCGCATGCATCATCAGCACTGGCATTTGGGATTCTGCAAGCTGTGCCCACACTGCTTCATCTTTCATAATCACATATTGGGCATCTGCAGACAATTTACCGTTGATAAATAATGGTCAGTAAGCTGAGGGTATTCTGCAAAGAAACCAAAATATAAGGTTCAATACTTGTAACTGGAAGGACAAGTGAAGATGATAGATGATTTCAGATTCAGATACGATAAAAGGTGGAAAGTTGTAACCAGAGCAGTGAGTAATACAAGGGTTTCAACACTGAGAAATGCTCATCCCTGTCCTGGGGAGACAGTCCAAAGTGTCTCCATCTAGAAATGTATCTTCAAGAGGCTGGCAAACGTGTACTGGGCTTCTTTCCTCAAAGAGGTAGGAGTTCCTCTAGATGCTGTGATCTCTTGCCAGCCCTCACTCCGCCTCGTAGCCAGACCTGAAGAGAAAAGCATTCCTTAAATGAAGAAACTTCTGATAACCTCATGGTCATAGTAGGATTGACATATAGTGTGGGCCTGAGGGACTTCCCCCCAGCAAGACACAAGTGCCACAGATAAAAACTGGCAACTTGTCTTTAAGGCACACCTCCTCTTCCAGGCAAGGCAAATGTTGATTCAATGCTCCTAGCCGCTAATCTGACTTCTCAGAAACATGTCACTGTGTCCTTTCCTCCTGTCAATGATTTGTTGGCAAACAGAACAAGCCTGGGCACTGGCTGTGTCTCCGCATACAGGACTTTTCTAACAAGGGAGTTGTTCTCAACGACCCCTATCCTGGGTTTTAAACAGAGAGGGGTGGTTTCTGGGCATTTTTAGGTTTACCATGGAAAGCCTTTTAATTGCCATATATAAACCCTGTTGTTGTACCTCTTGGGTTAAATACATGTGAAAGCCAGCTGCTGTCCAGCACCCTGAAGTGTGAAGTTCGCTCTGGCTTTCAACATCCAGTGTTCAAAGCCAGGGAGGGTGTCACTGTGACTTCTGAAGGACTCACAGCCAGACGTGGTGACAGTGGCACCCTCTGTCTCATTCCTCTGTTTGAAACAAGCTGTGTTGCAGCTTATTTGGATAAGATGTGGAGTCGTTTGTCCTCAGACAGCCTGACTCAGGCCTCTCAGAAAAGTTCCTTTCCTTTTGTAAATTTATCTAATATTGAGTGTCCTCTTCTCATCATCTCTTTTTGCTTAGAATGTAATTTTCAGAGATAGTAGTCCATCAGCTGAGTATCTGCTAACAAGCAGCACAGGTCAGACCCTAATTTTTCCCTGAGGCTGAGTGCACTGAGTAAGGGATCTCCAATTGATGGCTACTGGCTCAAATACAGACTCTCTGTATTTCTTGCGGATAAAAGCTGGGTGCAGTTTTATCTGGAGCTCTCCTTTACTACCAGCTCTCACATGAGGGAATCTCTACTCAGCTGAAGATACCTAAAGAGCTTCCTTTTCTGCATGGTCACAGGGGGGCTGATGCCCACATTTTAGAGTTGGCTACCCAGTGGGCACCAGAGCTGTAGCAGGAAGATCACGGATCTGCAGATGAGGACATGCACAGGCAGCTTATCTCTCAAACTGTGCATGTCAAAGCAGTTGTTATTTGGTGAGAAAAGTCATGTTTTGCTCTTATCTGTTGGTCTCCCAAGAAGGCTATCTGATAACAAGCTAAATTGAGAAGAGTATGCACTCTGCTGTTATTAACATTCCTCTTTTACAGATCACCAGTAGAAAATAAAGAAGAAATGGCACCAGAAAGGCAGAAGAGATTTCACAAGCAAACAGTCTTCCTGGAGCCTGCAAATTAATCATTAAAAGGATGATTTTGTTCCAAGCATTGATAAGTTGTCATTATAATTCTAAGAGCATTTCAACAGCCTTTCACCAGTTGTACCTCTGGAAGTCTTGTGACTTGCTCGTTGGAAAAACTGCACCACGTGTGTGGCTGCTCTGCTTTTACAAGATAACGAGGCATCAAAAGATGCCAGGCACGGTGCCAGATAACAGAGCCATTAGAGCAGGACAACCACAGCACCTCTGCCTAAACAACGCCTCTGCTTGTTCTAAAAGCACCAAATGGTCACAGCAGAGGCTGAGGGATCTGCCTCGTGTGAGGGATGGCTCTGCTGAAGGCGTGATCTCCAGCTCGGCTGTGTGACCCCAGGGGAAGAGGGGAGCCATTAACCGGCTCTCGCCGTGAATTAGAAAATGTCTAATATGGGTGAAAAAATGGGTGTTCAGATTATTAACAGTGTGATTGTAAACACAAGGCTAGAAGAGGGCATTTTCTACTACTTCAGTGCTATGTTAGATTGCAGTTCCCATTTTGCTCGTTTTTAGAATACATGCAGATACCTCAGTCCGCTCCCACTTGAGTAATACCTTCTGGCTTCTGCAGTCAGCTGTCTTTATTCTGAAAATAGTTTTAATTCCTTATTGTCTTCTTTTTCAATTCCAGGTAAATATTTGCGTGAATTTACATGCCACTGTTCAATATTAGAAACCATTAGAAACATCTATTGACTCAGAGGAGGATAATGTAGTTTTACCTATTTGTGGAAGCTGCAAGGAGTATTCCAAGTTCAGCTTATCTTGGGACACTTTAAAGACCAGGTAAATCTAAACTTTCGGGACATGGAAGAACTGGGAATGCAAATAATGGTTTGCCTGCAAAGGGGACAGGAGATGAGAAATGAAGCCTGTAGCCACCCCCTTCAGGCAGCGGTGGTTAAAACCCTTAAAGCAATAAAGATAATAAAGCTCACGTGACAGAAATGAGATCTCCTTTTCAGAGAAAGAAACTCTAAAAGATCTTAAAGATCTCTTCATCTTTTCTTTCTTCCTGCTTTGCAGTACTTTGCTTCAGTCCCACTCTATGTTACACAGCTGAACAGAAGTACTGTACATCTATAAAAAATGAATTTATTAAGTCAGTGGTTTCATCTTACTTATCTCTGGAAAACGTGTGTATAGCTGTCCCTGTACACAGTGATATATTCATAGAGTACAAGAATAAAGTTACACTTGAGAGACAAAATTGATTTCAAGTTCAGTGGCTGGTGCTGGCACCTGGCCTCCTGCCTGGGAGAGTTTGTTGCTGTGCTTGCAGGGTGTTAGTGTAGGTGATATTACCAGCACAGAATTGGGCTACTCGGATTAGCTCGGTGTGAAAATTTTAAATTGGTATAACTGAGAAACATAATGCAGTAGATGATGGCTTTTGCATTTATTTTAAAGCTTTAATTTTAGGTTTATGAGCTCTTCACAGAGCTGAGTGGTTTTTTAAGATCAATTTTCTGGGTCTGCAGTTTTAAACTCTGCTTTAAATTCCGCTTCTGAGCAAAATGAATTGCATGGTCCCTGCTTAGCCCAAGTAGATCAAACCTGTTGGGTCACCTAATGAGTGGATGGATGTTGCCCTGAGTGCAGATGATAGGATCTAGCATCCCACTGAAGGCATCATCACTTCTGTTCAAAGAGAGAATATGCCATGGCCACAGCCATTCCTTAACTCCCATGAGATGTGTTTTATAAGACATGTAAGCCTTTGTGCACCTCTTCAGGTGCTGGGGAGGAAAAATGGTCTTGCATAGACCCTCTGGCCACCCCTGGGGAGTGTGGAGAGGGAGTTCCTTTCTGCCCCCCGGGAAGCCTCGCAGTCCTGGGCATTCTCCTCCCAGCCTCAGAATCAGGTGGGTTCATCTTCCTTCCTCAGCCAGCCAAGGGTGTGCTATTCCCCCATCCCGGAGGCATGAGGGGCAACAAAGGCCTTGCTTCGTGCCACGGCATTCCCTGAAGGAATACAAAAAAGAGTTGCATGTTGCAATTGCTCATTCACCAAGCGTGTGTTTGCTTGTCTCTTGATTATGCAGGCAAACAATACAGATCAAAGAAATCAGAATAACACCTCACCAACAGCTCTGATGCTAATGACATTGGGATGGAAACTGAAAATAAGGTTGATTTCACAGAAAAGGCTGATAGTTACCTTGCTCTAGGAGCCAATGTGCTCCAGAGGGGACCACAAGGATGGCAGTGGGAAGCTGACCACCCAAAAAATTTGCAGTAGGTCCATCTTTAAGGTGAGTATCCCAGCTTTGAAATAGGAGGGAGCTGAAGACAGACTCAAGTGGATTGCATATGCTAATGCTGGTGTGTGTTAAGCATTCCTGCTCAGGTTTGGGGCCAGGCTTGAGGTGGCTTTTTGGGAAGATTGTGCCCTCCTTGGGGTGCTTCAGAAGCAGGCAAGCCAGCTCACTCCTGGGCTCGAGGGTTACCCTCGCTGGTTCGGAGAGGTTCAGCTGGACCAGTAATGATATCACAATAATTCACTAAATTTAATCTCTATTGAAAATTCAAGGCAAAACCCCCTCCCCTTCCCCTCCACAACATCCCATCCAATGGAGAAGGTCAGATAGGTGCTAAAGAGGGATTGGCAATAAAAAGGGTAAATGTTAAACACTTGGCGTTCTGTCAAAGGATAACAATGCAGCTCGCCCAGCCTAAAACCTGAGTTTGTGTGTATGTATGTGTTTCAAGACACAGCTACATTAAAAATCAGTGTAGAATAATGTAAACACTACACAAATTTTAAATAAGAGCCAGAGCAGCAGAATGAGAAACCACGACCGCCTGTTCACAGTGACTCTGGAGATACCTGGAATACAAAACCAACCCAGGCTTGTTTTCATGCAGCTGCCTTGTATATGAAAAAGGATGAAATGGTAACTGTATGTTTTTGTGTTGAGCAAGTCCTGCAAAGGATTTATAGTATTCAATTTGTCTTTTTTTGAGGATATCACCAATAAAGCAATGAACGTTGGATGAGGCAGGGATACAATGTGGCAATAGCTGCAGCTGTTCCCAAGACATGTCAGGATTGAATTCAGTTTAAATTCAGATGTGGGAGGACCAAGCAGACTGTGCACAGGAGTTTGGGGCCAGCCTTTTACGTTGGAAGATGCAGATGCTGAGCTTGGAAAATAACTGTGTAATCAGAGGCAGGATGAGGGAGGAGCTCCATGTATAGCTGGTGCTGGCGAGAGGGGGAGCTTAACTGTCTTGTTCATGTATGTAAAGGAAGAGGTGATTTCTAATTGAGAAATTCCCATGAGGTTTACATTCTTGTATTTCTGAACAGTGTTTTATAATATTTTGTGTGCATAGGGAAGCTAATGTACAAAGGCTGGGTACATATTCACTATCACAGCTTGACTGTTTTTATAATATCACTTAAATGCCAGTACTTGCTGTGCTTTCTAAATGTTGATCCAACTCATATGAGCTTTAAAGAAAGTGTGTGGGTGGCTGATCAGCGTGGTTCTTTTTCTGTTTTATATGAAATGATGCTGTCATTTACCAAATAAAAAAGGAATGATCATGCGTATTTCTGCTTTGTTGTTTTTTTTTTAAAGACAGATGTGTCAGTTGAGATGTCGAAGACTGTATGTTGTCTAGTATGTTCCTGCTTACTGTGACTCATTTCAAACCATCCAACACTCATGCTAAGAGAAAATTACTAAAATATAAGTTTCTTCATTGATTTGCTTATAAAGTAAATTATGGGTTCAGACTAGTTTTTAGTAGACAGGATTCTGCTCCACAAAATGTTTTAAATACCAGGATGCTCCAGTGTCTCGGTGGCTGACAATACAGGCTTCCATGCAGTCGTGTACTTAACTATAGACTTCATGTTAATTCTGTGAGTTACCCAGCCTATCCTAATTATCAGTCCTTAAGCATCTGAATGGTCACAGGAACTCAGTTAACCTTCTTTCCCATTTTTTCCTAATAGTAGTCTTTAATTAGTTATGGTGCTGCTCAGAATTCTTTTTCTTCTCTGCACTTTGAGAGAAAATACCTACCTGTCCCTGAGAAATTCCTGATTTAGGGACAAAAGGCTGGAGTAAGAAGCACTGCTGCTGCTGGGGTGACAATTGTCAGAGCCACATCTTATCAGAGACATGGCCAGTGTTCTTCATCAGTGAAAGACAGAGTCTTCTCATACCACCCTCAGCTTTGCTCTTTCTGATCACTGCTATGATGTCCCAGCTAAGGGGGCAAATTGTACAGGCAGGACCAGGAGGCAGAGCTCACCCAGACTCATACCCACTGTGTTCTGAGTAGGAACTGTCTCTGCACCCCCGAGAGCTCCAACAGAGCAACACAGATAACAGAGGTATGTTTGAAAAATGAACACCGAGAAGCCAGGCTGACAGAGAAAAATGCCACAGCCTTTGCTGTGTCTGTCAGACTGCTGTACTTGTGTTACAGGAAAATGATGACAAACCCTTCTGATATTAGATGCCAAATTAATCTAAAAGACATTGTGACTTAGTGTCAGCTCAAATCTCCATTCCTGGCACTGGTGGCAAAGTTGGCGGTGGATCACCATCACCACAAGAGTGTGGCTTCTGAACTAATGCTTGGCTTTTGTTGCCTGCAGTGAAAACATTCAGAAAAAAAACTGAGGTCAGCTCTAATGTACCCTCCTCAAGAAGGAGGGCTCTGAGTTAAATCAAAGGTACACTTATTTACTTACGTTTTTCCATACCATTTTTAAGTAGTCTGACCTGTGGGTACACCAGCTACAGAAACTCCAAGACTGTAACTCCTTAGAGTATGAGAAATCTGAACAGGCAGCTATGTATGATAAAACACCATGAAGGAATGTAATGTCATATCCTCTATGAATACAGACAACAGACGGAACAGACTATAAAACCGGGTGTAAAGAATTAGTAATTTTCTCTTAATTATCCCTTCTTTTTAACTGCTATGTGTATGAAAACTGCAAACACTGCTAAGCACAGGTTGAAAATACAGAAGAGTAATTGATCAGCACGTGAAACAAAACGAAACTTTTCAATTGCAAATACTTTCATAGTTTACAGTAGTTCCCAGTTGCATTTGGAAGTACTTAAAAAACAAAAAACTTAGTCTTGGGGTCTGCCATGCAGGTCAACTGTGATGTCTACACAGCATAGGATCTACTTGCAAATTACCAAAAGAGGGAAAAGTGGATTTCAGCATCACTTTTTATTTCTCTGTAAGTATCTTTGCTCACAGAAGTATAAAATGAAATCTTATTGAAATTAAAAACTGTAAATATGTCCTCAGTTACCTAGCTGAACAACTCTGGTTCTGCTTAGTTAGCATCGTTTTACTTCCTAATCATCCTGGTTGTCCAGGTCTCTGTGTAACCAGGGAGATTTTGCACAAGCAGCAGCAAATTAATGAGAATTGTGTGTGTTTATTGTCGAGCAGCCTCTTATAGTTTATGACAAAGAGAACAAGAAATGAGTTTATGTAATGGAGGAGGATTGTTGTCATTAAAAAGCCAGTGCATTTCCAGTGATTTATTGCCTGGTAGACCTGCAGACAGAGATTCCCAGAGGCTGAAATTCTGATTTTGCTGAACACAGAAAGGCTGGATGCCTGTTTACGTTGTCTAACCTCCCAAATTATGCCTAATGAGGCGTTAGCTTTTGATGTCAATTTACCCTTATGCAAAGCTTCATGACCTTCTTTATGCCTGACAAAGTGGAGGATCTCTGTTCAGAACTGGATCTGATGTCCAGTTTTAGCTTATGCTAAAAAAATCAGCTTGCTCCACTCCTTCCACTTCTGCTTATTCTCACTTAGAGAAATAGAAAGCAAATCCCTTTTTTACAGAGAGAGGCAAATGAGAGGAGCTTTCTGGAAAGGATTCTCTGAGCTGGGCAGGTCCTCACCACAAGACTGGAGAATGACCACACAGCTGACTTCTCCCAGGAGTGCTTTTCACTTCCTGACCCTCTTACCGTGTTGACCCTATACTCCATAGGGCACTTCAGGACTATGTTGTGTCTAAGATGCTGATTTTGTCTATTTGTCATGACTTGGGATCTGACACAGTAGTAGAACAGAAGTTTTATTACTGCTTTAAGCATGTGTGCGCAGCCAACCTCTTCTTCTTTTGCTGTGTGTTTTAACTTTCTGAGCTGGCAAAGGAAACTGTTTTTATCTTAAACAAAGCAGTGGCTTGATTGTTCAGACATGAGCAGCAAGGCTAGGTGCCACCCATTGGTTTTTTTTAGATGCCTGTCTGTAATTTCAGCTGCTTCAGCCAAGAAGCATGCTATTCATTTTTTGAAACCCAAATTAATTCTGCTTTTAAAGAAGTTCTCTTTTTACCTCATTACTTGTTGAATCATTTTCTGTACATTTTTAGAAACTGAAAAATGTTTTTGTTTAGCAGGTGCTAGGTGTACAGACTTAAGAGTAGCATTAATTTTTACAGAAGACTTCCTTATTGCATTGGGTAGATTGAAAATCTAATTATGGAAATGGATGGTTCCTCATAGAGTGTGTGTATATATATATATATGTAATATAGATGCATATAACAAAACTTATTTAGACTACAGCTTGCTTCAGAACACTGGCAATCCATATAGATATACCTTCAGATTACTTTTTAGTGTAGACCTGGTCTCATTACATTGTTTTGTTTAATACAGAATCTGAAAGGACACCATTTCTGTTAGCCTGTTTCCTAGAAATAAGGCTAAGCCTGCCAAATGATACTATGAGAATGTGATTTCTCATAGTATGTAACTATTATGCATGATTTCCTAGGAGTACCTCTTACAAAATCTTTTCCTATAATAGCTGAAATTGCACTGCATCAAGTCTTACTTTTAACCCTCTGCTCAAAATGGTGTAAATTGGGCGGTCACAAACAAGATCTGAATAAAGGTCTGTTGAGTTTAAAAGCTCTCTTATTCGTACTCTAATTGCTCCTCTTTGTCAGGGAGGTCTGTGGAGAGTGGTGCTCAGGTGGTGATAGGCTCTAACACATTGTCAGTCCTAGAGCACCTGTAGATTTTGCCACAATCAGGTAGAATTGTTTTGGTTTCTTCTTAGAGAAGGATAAACTTGATGGAACGGGGCTCATCTGCTGCTGCCAGAGAGAGTGAAGAAAACCCTTTAACACTAGGCTCAAGACTCATGACAATTCCTGCTGGCTGATGTCTTTATGGTGACTTTTTCCTGCAATAGGATGTGTTCTGAACCACAATGCATTAATCAGGATCTGCTCTGCACCACAGTGCATTAGTCAGGATGAGTCATGCTGGCTCATACCTGCACTCAGCTGTCACAAAGAAGTGAAATGATATTAAACCTCTCAGATATCATCTGGTAATTGCTGATCTGCTTGAGGTTGCAGCAGAGTCCACATGGCTGCCATGCTAGACCAAGCTCTCTACAGCACTGAGAGCCTTTGCACCAGGCACAGGTTTCACCTTGCCCAACCACCTGGTTTTGCTGTGGCTTGGGGTCAGCTATCACACATTTTAAGGTGTTCTCTCAACACCCTTCTTGATTTTTCAGTGGTTTTTGTACAAGTCCGAAGTCCTTCTGTTTGTGTTCCTTGTTCTAGGGACTCTGAGCACTGCTTGTGCTTTGGTGACATCTTCTGGATAAGGTTATCACTGGAAGGGCTGATTAATATATCTCAGCTTCTAGCTTTCTTTGTGCTTCTTTCTGATCTCTTTTGGAAAGAAAAGCTCACAGATGCCTGGTTCCAGTGATTAGCACCCTGTCTGAAATTTAGTGATGGGTTTGAGACTCCAAAGTGAAAGATGAAAATGGATCTGATTAAAAGCAAACAGAAACTGCCGACATGGTGTTTCATACACGGGTGCAATAGGAACTTTTGTCTTGCACTTGAGTAAAAGATTTCTTTGACTTAGCATTCTCTAATTTTCCTCTTAGGACAGCTCTGTACTTTGCTTCCTGTTGGCTAGACTAATCAGAGAGACTTTTCTTGGCCAGAACAAAGACACACACAGACAGGTTTCCCACTTTTAGCAGCAGATGCCTAGAGGAGAGGATAAGGTCAAGGTAAGCCGGGAGCCATAATTCCAAAACCACATTTTTAGCCACGGGCAGAAATGCCATAGGAGAACTTCAAGACAGAGGTAGTAACTTGTATGTAATAGGTTGTGATGGATTTCTCTTCTATAGAATCTTCCAGGTGCTCTTCTGAGCCCATATAACATTTGTAGCCTCTCTAATGTCATTCAACCAGGAGTTTATAATCTTCTCTGTCCTCTGTGGAGCTCAACCTCTTTGCTTTTTTCTTGGTTTTGAACTTGACACTCACTAGAGTCACTTGATGCCCTGTTTACTTGTATTGAAAAGGATGGGAAATATCAGCCCTGCTCTTCTTTACAACTCAGAACTTTTTTCCTATTTGCTGGGAATCCCTACTCTGTGGTGGCCCTGGCCCCTCCAAGGAATATTGTTATCATGCTTCCACCTTCCCCTTCGCTTCCCTTTGGTGCCAGGAGAGGGTACACACCACTTACAGCTGTATCTCAGAGTTTCTGGGGAGCTCCAGAGCAAGTACAATGAGGTCCTGGCCATTTGCTAATGCTTGTTCTGTCCTTTTGACATGTTCACCTCCCCTTCACTTTGTCCATTATTCCATATTCCTTCTGTCAATTTTGCACCTGGAGAAAGACTTCCTGGGTCTTCTACTAAAAAAAGAGGGTGTAGGTCTAGCACTGGAACTTCTTCAAGCTATTTAATGATAATTGCAGACTCACTGAGGTGTTTGACTATGATTGACTTTTTCTAGAAAATTATATCACATGTTGGTCATCCGTATGTCCTCTAGGTTCCAACCTTAATAAGTTCAAAAAAGTATTGGGTAGGTCATCAGGGATTTTGTTTGTTTTTAATACAGTTTACAAGTTGTTCCTTTCATATTTTTTTGTCTGTGTGCTGCAGAGTTTGCAGTCCTCATTAGAAGGACACCATGCTTTGTTTATACATAAAAATATTTCCTTTCTTTTATTAATACCTTTTACCTTGGCATATAGCCATGCTGTTTTCCTTTCTATGTTCCTGATTTTCTTCTATTATTTTGTGATTTTTAACTTATTCTGTGTACCCAAGAAGGAAAATCTAAATAGTCTCAATGCCTCTCTAAAAATTTAAATCGTTGCAGTTACCCTTTCCACCTTATTTTCTTGACAAGATTGACTCTTTGTGTGAATATCTCTATTCTAATCCTTTACATTTAAATGTATTGAGATAGAATAGTATTGCTTTTTGTCTGTGGATTTGATTTTAACTTTTCCACTGGTCTCCTTGCCACCCTGGAAAGCTGCATATGACTCCAGATATGAATTTATCCCTGCTTTTACCGACTTCATAAGTCTCTTTGAGAGAGTGTGATGATACTGTTTCAGTGTACTAGACATTGCTGCCGAACTGTTTCAATAAACCACCAAGCTGTTTCAAAACAGAACTAAGCACTAACCTCAAAATTTTCTCCTATCATGGATTATGGGAAAGCTTTCATTTTTATGAGGGCCAAATTGGAAAAACTTTGAAGCAATTTTTAAATACCTCTAGTCCAAATACTGATCCTATAATTTGTCAGCCCTTGTGAGCCTGATAATCCTGGGTTTGAGAGATTTTAGCCTGTTAGCAGCTGCTAAATTTCTCTCAAGGAAAAATTTGTCAAGAAAACTTCTTCTCAAAACAAATCCTGGTAAACAACTATCCTTTCTCAAAACAATCTTTCTCCAGGTGTTGTTTTGCTTTTCTAGTTCTTACAACGTTTTATCTGTTTCTCTAGTTTAACCAATGGGATTAGAGAGGTGTCCTTCTATTCACCAATCATGTTAAGTCTGTATCGGAACACCTTATATAAAAGTAGTAAGAATTAGACAATAAAGTTTTTTTCTATGCTCTTTGCCTTCTGAAATATTTGGAATCTTTCATCCTTTTTTCATGCCCTACAACGACAAGCCCCTACATTTGTTTTGAAAACTTTCCCAAACTTTGATGGAACAGTGTTTCCCCTTTTACTGGTATTCCCCCAGCATTCCCATGTGCCCACTGTGCACTCTTTCCCAGACAATCCATTTTGCACTGGGGGCCTTTGGGGCAGTTGTGCCTCCAAATCCTTTCATTACCATCCACCCAGCGCTCGGAGAAGATGCACCCACCCAACAGCACTCTGCAAGGTTAAAATAGGATTCAGGCAAGGAAAACATCTCTGTGGTTGCTCACAAGCCAGCTGTGGTAAGCTCAGATCTGAATCCACAGTTCATTATCCTGCTGTGCACCACATGCTGCTGGTTTTTTGGGAAAGGGAAGGTGGATCACGACTGAGCACTTGCTTATTTTGCACTGCAAGTGAGGCTGGGCACTGGTAATGAAACAGGGAGCTTGGCACAAATCCACAATGACATCAGCTGGGGGAAAGACGTCCACACCAAAGCACCTCTAATCTTGTTCAGTGTGGGAGGGAAATGTAACAGTCTGCTGGCACAAAAAAGGCAATTAATTTTGATTTTTGTCAAAGGAGTGGCTGAAACCAAGTTTCCAATACTGCCTGTCAGAAAAGCTTAGGGCATGTAGTGGTTTCACAGGGCTTTAAAAGTACAAGTTTTATCAAATTTTTAAAGATTTTTCATTGTTTTTGTTTGCTGTTAAAGGAGAACACGTTTGCAGACAAGGTTTGGGGGTACAGAGACACAGCCACTAGGTCTTAATGTTTTCCTCCCCCCACAATGATTTATTTACAATGTAAAGAAGGATGTTTCAGTCTAGATCATGCTGAGCAACTCTCTAAATAAGTCAAAGCTGCATTCCCTTCCCACTGGTGCCACTGATGAACACCACTGAAGTCTTTTTTCATACCTGGCTGAGACTGGACAAAGGCTGATGTGAGGGCTGTAGATGTTCAAGCCACAAGAACATCTGCACATTTTATACTACCTGGAGAGCTGCTGAACAGCTGTCCACCAACAGCTGGAGTGTGTCACAAACTTGTCAGCCAGTTGCAGCACTGAAGAGAGAAATTACTGCCCTTCTCCAAGCCGTGGCTGTGACAGGTCCCGTACAGATGCCGCAGATCTTTGGACACAGCGTCCAACTTTTGTATCCTGGCCAGAATGAAATTTGGCAAGTCCTGCCACACTCAGGGACAGAAAGGATGACACCCAGAAGGTTACAACTCCTTCTGTTAGAAGTGTTCTACCTTGATAGGTTTCTGTTTGAAGGATTTAATGATTTTCTTTCAGGAAGACGGATGGCTGCTCTCCAGGTGGCTCAGCACCACTTCCTTTCTACTCACTTTTCTGAAGCCTGATAGTGACATTTCAAATCAAATCATAATTTAAAACCCTGGTAGGAACCAATTTCATATCTAATCTAAATTGAGTGAAATAAATAGGTTTACGCCACAGGTGAATTTGCCCTGATCTACTTCCTGCTTTTCAGAAGTCCAAAAAAAAGTCCCAGAAGTTTTGAAGTAGAACTTGAAGAATTACACTGTGCTTCTGATGTGAGATGTCATCAGTCAGAGACTGACAGCTGTCCTGTTTTTCTTGGAACAGAGGTGGCATAGGCTGGCAACTTTTCACTTGTTCAGTAGTTCTTTAGCACTGTCACAGTTCCACCCAGAAGCTCTCTGTTGCTGTGGCAGGTTGTTTCTGAGTGTTTGGAATCGCTGTTATCTGTTTGCTTCATCCCTGTCCCCACAAGAAGTGACTTTGAGCACTAGGTCAAGCAGACAGCCTGCTTGCAGGACACATTTGTGGTCCTTTCTAACACTGTAATAGCTTATTGAAACTCCAAGGCCCACACTGACAGCAAGCACACTGGGTTAGGGCCTTTGCTCTCAGATTTTCAATCCATGTGGTTCAGTCCTCTGTAAGATAAAGTGCAATGAACTTGCATTGAGGAAACTCAAGGACATTAGAAGTGCTGGCCTTAAAACAAGAAAAATGCTATTAGATATAAGGATATTAAATAGATCTCAAATACAGAATGATCAAAGATGAAATTGGAATGTACTTTTTGTATAGGTACTCAAGCATCTTTATATTTTTCGCCAGGAATCTCCAAATCATGTCCCAAGTAGTTGGTTTGTTGGTTTGGATTTTTTTTTTAATTAGACATTTTTGTGCCTACATAATTACTTACATATGTGTACATATACATGCACTTATGTTACATATTTATACATAATATATTACACTTGTAAATGTATTATCTCTGCCAGAATTATTTATTCTTATTTGCAGTGAACTTTTTTTGAAATGCTGATATTTAGCCATTCAGACACTTCAGTTTTTGGTGTCATGTGTAAAAAATGAAATAGTTGGCTATTTCTGGTTCTGTTTGAACTGGAAGTTTTGTTTAAAATTATCCCATCTCACGAATTCTGTGTTGTCCCAAATATTTCAGCACTGGTGTGTTTTTTACTGAAGCTCTTGCAAATATTTGCCATCATAAAGGTGTTGCTACAATTGTGGCCCATGTAAAACTGTTAAATGAGCAATTAATGATATTTAAATTGAGTGCATCAGACAAGAGACAAGTCCTGCAGTTAGGAGCAATTAATTTCTCATGTTTTGATGAGACAATTTTATAAGCTTAAGTGCTGGTAGACTTTGAAATCTCCAGAGTCTGAGTGCTTTGTGTCAAACAGATTGTTCTCTAAGAATGGCATCATTATGTGATTGAAAGAGGAAATCATCAGTTTAGCCTCAATGTTTTGCTGAGATTTGCATTTCAATGACATTGAGGCAAGAGAGCAGATTTTTAATTAATGGATTTCAGATGCCTTTTTTTGATCATGGTTATGGGGCCTAGACAGACTGGGCTTAGACCTGTCAAGATTTACCAGTTCAGACTTACCAGTTCAGAGCTCCTCTCTCCACTCCTTTAAAAACGTGGATGCTGCCCAGGTAATGTGTGTAGTACATGGAAAAATTTAAGAGTTCCTGAAAGCTACTAGAAGTGATGGAGAGCCTCAGGTTCTCAACTCAGATCTCACCATCAGGCCTGGAATAATCAGCATCTTCCTCTTGCAAATTCCTCCCTTCTGCGTTTATCTCACCTTCCTGCTGTGGTGGCTTACTTATGGCAAGTCCTTTCTGTGGCCTTGGCAGTGCTTTGAGACAGGCAACGTGGGCTACTGCAAACCCAGTCCCTACCTCTAGGGCTATTCAAATGTGCCTGAAGAAGAGAAATGTCAGTCATGAATGCATAGAGCAAACAGATTGTATTTTGTCCGTAGCTTACAGGGTGAAGGCTTGGGCCCTTCATGTGAACTTGTTTGTACTCGTGTTTGATACTACTTTTTTTTTCCTTTTATCAACTTCTGCCCTGGCTATAAAAAAAAAATATTACCAAATAATATACAAATGTCAATGCTATCATAATACCTTCTACAGTTATGTAGGAATTGCTCTTTGTAGTGTCAGCCTTCCTTAGTGTGTGAAATATTTTATGACTCCCTTAAACGAAATGGGGTGAGTGTCTGCCAGGATGTAGACACCTTCGTTGCTCTGAATTTAAATGATATGTCAGGGGAAAGAACAAGATTAAAGCTTCATGCATATTTTAAAAGTGAAATTTGGGTCATCCTGCACATATGTTGAATTTTTTTTTTTTTTAATTTTTTTTTTTTTTTTTTTGGAGAAAGTACTGTGCCTGCCCCCATGGGAGGAACACCTTTCTGTCCTGCACCATCCTTCTTCATCCCCTGCCTCATCAGAGGGGTCAAAAATTGAGTGAGGGAAGAGCGGTGTTGGCTACACAAATGTGTATGAGCTGTGCCTGCTCCTCACAAGCTGCTTCTCTTCCCTTCTTCCCGCTCCCTCCTGACAAAATCCCAAAGGCAGGCTGTTGCTAGAGCTGGGTACGGTGTCTCCCAGGGCACAGTGGTGGCGTGGGCAGGAGTGATGGGGACTTGGGCTCTGCCCTTCAGCCCGGGGTGGGCAGGACAGCTGGGACACTGGGGAATAGGGCAGCATCAGGAGAAGCTGCACAAGCCATAGGTGGGATGTTCAGCTCCTGCCCTCTCCAAGGTCTCCCAAGGTTGGTGTGGCTTTCTTTCCAAATATTTGTCTGTAGAAGTGTAATGTAGGAAAGATTAAACCCTCCCAGGAACAAAGGGTGACCACCATCATTTGTTTTGCTGCACACCTGGCTTTGAAAGAACAGGTTTATAAAGAGCCTGCTGCAATTAAATGTGGATTTTTTTACAGCTCTGCTAAACAACAGCAGTCCCTGAACATGCTTGTAGAAAATAGGTTGTGGTATGTGGAGAGAATGGATGGTGGTTGGTGCCAAACATCTCTAGCAGCTACTGCACCTCCTCGTGGAGAACTGAGATGTGACCTCTCTCCTGTACGTGATTTAGTGAAATACGTCAACTTCTTGTGTTGCTCATCTTCAACCAAGAGAAATTCCCAGCAGCAATGGGACAGTTGGCCTGAAGTGCTGATTTGCTGTCATCATGAAAAAGCTTTAGTTGTGTATCCCCTCTCTCCACCAGACACCAGCAGGGGCCTGGGAGCTGCATGGGGCACACCAGCCTGGCCAGCTGCACCCCACTCTGCTGTCAGGGTAAATAAGTTTGCAGCTGTTGTTACAGAGATAAATAAGGACAAAAGACTGGGTTTGAACCCTTTTTTCTTGTCTTTGCAAGAGAAACAGAATAGCGGGTGGGGGAAAGAAATTCCTTCCCTCATTAAAAAGTAACTGATGTGCTCATTGCTGGGGTAAATGTTGTTGGTGATTAAACAGTGACTAGTGATAAATCCCTAATAAAGAAAAATGTTCACCCAAGACAAAAGGTGATCCCAATCAATCCTCATTGAAATGGCAAGATTTCATTCCCTTTCCTGAAAGGAAATTCTTCCAAATTGCACAAGTGAGAACGAAGTGGAACAAATGCTCTGGCAAGGGGATATGATCAAATAAAATGCAATTGAAAAAAACCCAGAAAATTTGCAAATGGACTGACTACAACCAAATGTACTGAGATGAAATTAGGTACAGTGAAAAGGACTGAAACTTGCCAAAATTATTCCCCACTGAAATTCCAAAATCAGGGAAGAAAGAGACAGGAGAAGGAATTGAAGAAATTAAATTCTAAAAACAAAAAAGAGAAAAGTTCCAAAACTAAGTGAAAACAATAAAAGCAACTGAGATGATCCAATCCCTCTTTTTATTACTGCAAAGTCCAGGCCTCTGAACAGTTTTACTGGGTACTCAGAGAAAACTGCCGGGCAGAAAGGAAGCTACATACACACATTCAGCCTTAGTCTGGGTTTTCCAAACACCACACTCATAATATCCAGGTTTTTAATTTCAAGGTTTTTCTTGAAATTGGATGTTTTGGGGTTTTCCTCCCTTTGTTTAATCTCCCTGCCTGTCCTGAAGTGTGCTCATTTGCAGGTGACAACACCCCAAATGACAGAGGACATTTCAAGAAGGTCCCTTGGGCTTCAAAGCTCTCCATGAGCCACGCTGAGGCACCCAGGCACAAGCAATTCTGACATGCACTGAACAGCTACATCTGTGTTGGTGATGTTTTTGTCTGTAGGCTTCTCCCTTTGTCCCTTCGGTGGAAGAATAGGATCTGCTTGTTAGAAATGTACTGCCTGCATTTTGAATGAGGAATCTTCACTACATGGGATTTTCTTGGCACGAGTGGATGGTCTTTATTCCTCAGGTGAATTTTGTTTTATTTCCTCTTGAAACCGATACAGTATTTTACTAGTAGTACTGCTGAAAGCTTTTCTCCTGTCTAATTTTGTTTAGTTTGCTTTAAAGAAACTTTGTAGTAGTGATTGCAAGAGCAGTACCACCAGTTCATAATGATCATGTTAGTTACACATGCTTACATGCTAACAAGTTGACATGAGCCTTCAAGACTTCACAGTCATTTCTCCAGGTTCTGTTTTGCAATAAGTTGGTAGTTCAGTTGCAGAGGAAGTTTTCTTCTTCCTGGTCAGTACTGACACCATTTTAATGAGCAATGGTAGAAGTGTAGTCTGCAGCGAGGACAGACTCCTTGCTGGGCAGCACAGTGACAAGTGCCATGCTGAATGCTGAACCAGAAGCATTCAGAAATAAAAATCTCCATTTTGAAGATGCAGTTCATGGCTAGATTGGCCAATAAACGGTGTTCTCCTCGAGGCTACCCCTCTGTGAAGGAACACTTCAGCCACAGACACTTGGATGTTTCTAAAATGGACTGTGACAGTGTCACCTTTTCCCTCTGCATATGGTAGCTGGAAAGGCTTGTGCTATTGCGTCTGCCTTGGGAGAAGGCCAGACATTTTTCATTAGCTAGCAAAATGTCAAGTGGTGGGAAGAGTGACTGATAGGACAAGTAAAGGTGCATGAGAGCAAAATGCACAGGGATTTAAGTCAGGATTGGTTTCAACCCTTGCTTTCAGTTTGTCTGTGCCAAGTATGGGCACTGAGAGCTCGCCCAGGTTCTTTGCACCCCTTGGCTCAAGCCAGATCGAGTCAAGTGTCCCTTCCCCTCTCCCCATAGCTCCTGCAGTGAGTGCAGCAGAGGCAACAGAAACACTGGTGTGCACACCCAGGGCCTGGCAGGAGGATAGCAGCAGGTTGGTGCCCTCAGGCTTTGCTGTGCCCCCTTGTATTGCAGGGGTAAGGAGTCAGAGGAAGGGTGCCAATTCTTAGGAAAAGCATTACCAAGTAGTAATAAAAATCTTTGAGTCATGGCTGAGGAATATTTTCACCGTGGCTGCTGGACAAGGATGAGTGGTGTCACCCACCTGCACTGAGGCCAAACCCCTGTTTTCATGATGCTCCTGCCCAGTGAGGAATCACTGACACGTGGGGGCACCTGCTGCTGATGAGGTGCATCAGACACGAATTACGAGAGGAGTGGAGGAAGTCTAGCTTATAAAAGGGATAGAATTCTTCATCTGCTACAGCTAAAGACTGGGCCCTAAAATAGAGTGAGGGACACAGGTAGAAGGACCTCCTGCTAGACCTATTGCACCCATGGAGCGGGATAACAACCCAAGCAGCTGGTGCTCAGGTGTGAAACAAAGGGGAAAAGTCAACTGCTTTTCTCTTTTTTTATCTGAAGGAAATAAATAGAACTGCAAATAAAACACTTGTGATTGTCATGATCCAGTGTCTCTCCACTTTAACTAATCCTGTACATTTTGTTTGGTTCCCATCAGTGCTGCAGATCTCTGTCTGCTTGGCCGGGACTCTTCCTTGTGAAATTACTGTATTTCTGCAATCTTGATGTTCCTTCTCCTGGCTGGGGATCAAAGAGTACAATCTGTCCACTCTTTGTCAGGGACCAAACAGCTGTGCCTGAGCTTTTGAAGTTGTCCATAATATCTTATGGTTCATTTTCCATTTACACATACACAGCCTGAAGCACTGTCAGACCACAGGACACGTGAGCAGGGGCCTTTCAGTGAGGAGAATGAAACCACAGACCACAGCAGCGGGCAGCAGCAGCCATGGCTGTGGTGGTGCTCCCTGCTCTCTCCGTGCAGTAGTGACCATCGGCACTGGGAGCTGCAGCGTTGCAGGATGGGGAGGAAAAGCACCACGGTGGTCCAGCTGGGAAGGGCTGCTGGGAACTGCTGCTCTGTAAAGTCAGGGGTGGATGGAGAGAAAGGGAGGGCAGGAAAGGCAGTGTCAGCTGCCTGCAGTGGGCGGGAGGCAAATCCCTGCAACACAGCCCCGAGATGCTGAGTGATGCTCTCCCTCAACACTCCCTTCCCAGTGGGCCAGTTCCCAAAAAAGCCAGATGCCTGAGCAAAGCACTAGTGTTTTCCACTCCCTTGGCCATTCCTCTGCAGGCACATGAGGCAGCAACACTCCACCATGATGCACAAGAACAGTGTGGCAATCTCCGAACCACGGCTTAGCAGACCCTAATGTGGGGAATCCAGAGAGATTTTTGTGACTAACAGGCTGGTCTGGTGCTTGATGAAAGAAAACTCGAGTATTGTGCTAGCTCTGCAGCAGGAAACAAAAAGAATCCCAGGTCTTCTTGCAAAAGAACCCGTGGATTCAGGAAAATCATGCTGTATGTAAATGAAATGACAACTTTTTTTCAGATACTAGTCAGGAATGTTTTCAAAGCCTGGGGTTTTTTCTCCCGCTCACTGTATGAGGAATGGATTTAGTTTTGTGCAACTCCAGTAATCTCAATTCTGGAAGTGAGACAGTTTTCCTGGATTACTGAGGTGGGGGGTAGGGGATTCAAGACAGGACATGCAGTATCTCAGTTTTGTGGTCAGATTGAAAACCACTAATTTTTCTAGCATGCATTTTTTTAGCATTTCACTTACACAGACTAGTGTGTGAATGCTTATTAGTGGAGATGCTCTCTAGTTCTCATGGAAGTTTTCATCCAGGGGTGTCAAGATGCTTTCCAAGGGAGCCTGTGTAATTGCCACTTAACATACATGCACTGAGGGACTGGGAGGACCTACTTGCCCAAAACTGTCCAGCTCAGCCCAAACAGAACAGCCAGAACTGCATTTGCACATTTTGTGCCTATTTTCCAGGACATGGTGCCTCTGAAATACATTTCAGGCACGCCGCAGATGCAAGGTTGACCTCTTCTTGGTTAGTTTGTGTCAAGAAGAAACAAATTCTTCACTGCATACACTGAAACAATCCAAAGCATTCTAAAGTCAGATTTAGAATATGTAGTGCAGAGCCAATAAATTTCTTTTTATTTGAAGGTCAGCTTATGTAATAGATTTTTTTGCTTTAATTAGACAGAGACCATGTTGTGTTCTGTATTAATGTGCACATAAATAATTGTACTATGGTGGTATGGTATTTTTAGATATTCTTTCTGGACATCTGTGTGAAACCCTAGACCTAAGACACAGAAAATGTCACTACTGCTGCCTCAGACTTCTCCATGAGAGCTCCCTTTAACCCCTTTTTAATCATTTGAGATTGACTTGCCACATAAATGGTTTGTTTCCAAATGTCTAAAGCAGGGCTCAGCTCTGACTTCTTGCCATGCTTTTCTCATGGAGCCCATCTGTCATAGGTGAAAGCTTCTCCCTGACCCTTTTCTCCTTGTGTAAGGACCCTGCCAGCTCCTCTGTGCTCCCCTGGCTCTGTGTTTCTGCACCCATCCAAGCCTCCTGTTCCCTGCCACACAGCATGAGGGACTTCTCTCAGCCTCCCACAGATGACCACAGAGAAATGTTAGCTTAAGCACCAATAAAATGTGAATAACGCAAGTACTGCAGGGAACCCAGCTGCAAAGCAGGCTCTGTGTGTGTGTATATATCTGTGTGTGTGACTTCTGCCCATCAAGCGATGTTCCAAAAGGACCTGTGTAACAAGGTCATGACAAGCAAACAAATGTGCTCGGAACACTTGATTCACTGCTTCCTTAATCACTCCACCCTAGGCTGGGGGACAGAAGCAACAATTCACCTTTTGTCCTGTATATCCAGCCTAGCAGGCTGGGCTGCCTGCTGTGAGCACCCAGCAGTGGAAGGTGACGCTGGGGTTCGCTTTTGTTGTTGTGTTGTCTCATGTACGCTAAGCACAACTGCCACTCTCTAAAAGAAGGAAGAAAAGTTCCTTGGAGAAACACAGTTGTTTAAAATCATGTCAGGAGTGCCCCACAACACGGTGTGCCACCTTCAAGGGTTCAGAAAGGCTTTGCTCCAGCGTTGAGCAGTGAACAGAGGGGCAAAACGGGGAGGGAAAACTAAGTGCAGAAATGGCACATCCAGCCTCCACAGCTCTTTGAATTTAGGAGGATTTTTTGCTTGGCAAGTTTCAGTTCAGAATAACGGTGAACATTCAGAGTGTTGAACTTCACTTTTGGGGGTCAAGTTGTTTGAAAGATGGAAAAAAATCAGGCTAGCATCATCACCTGCTAAATGCATTGAAGTTTTAACTGCCTTACCTGAGTGAGCAGTCTGCCACCCTCAGGAGTTGGGGAAAGACTTCTTGTGAGTAAATGAAAGTTGTAGCCATTAGAGATCAGATAATTTCTCAGACTTGGAATTATGGAGCAATGAAGATTTATCCACTATGGAGGAGGCTCAGGTTAAGTGTTCCAACAAACTGGGCATGCACAAATCTTTGGGTCCAACAGGAGGTGCCCATGAGTGCCTGATGTCACTGCAAGGCCACTCCTGGTAATCTTTGCACACTGAGGATCCTGAACACTGGAAGAAAGCAAGTATCACTGGCATCTTCAAGGAGGGCAAGAAAGAAGGTTGCAGGAACTGCAGGCTGGTCAGTCTCACCTTGATCCCCAGGAAGGGGATGGAACAAGTAGTGCAGAAAACTGTTTCTGAACACATTGAAGACAAGTGATTTGGACTAATCAGCGTGGATTTATGAAGAGGAAACCATGTGTGACTGACCTGACAGACTTCTACAACAAAACGATTTGCTTGGTGGAGAAGGGGAGAGCAGTGGATGGCATCACCTTGAGCTTAGGAAGCCTTCCAGCACAGTCTCCTGTAACAGCCTCATGGACAGAGTGATGAATTATGGATCCTATTGCAGCTGTCGGTTAATTTATCTGGAGGCCTGTAACAGTGTAGTTGTTTTCTTACTGGAGAAGAGACTGCATTTCTCTACCAAACTAGATGTTCTTACTTTATGTGATCAAGGTCTTTGACTTACTCTTTTGCTTTGCAAAGTCACCACTTGCAATGTATGTTACAAACAATCTGATTACATTTCATTTGTGGAAGTAGTTTGTTGCCAACTTCACGTTGCACAAACCAACCTACTGGGACTTTAGAAAACTGTACAGTTTATAAGTGTATGAGCCCTGCTGATAGATATATCACACTGTGTGGATTTCCCAGGAGATAATAACCCTAGAATTACACATTTTTTTTTTAAAACAATTAAGAAAAGTCCTCAGTTAAAATGGTTGATTTCTCTTTGGCAGGGGAAGCATTTCTGCTTTGAACTCCAGAGCTGCTAGAATAAGTTTAATGCCCAAATGAGGTGTCTAAAGGCTTAAGTCTCCTTTTGTTTATGCAGCCTGGGATCAGTGATGAGCCTTGAGAAGGTCAGGACAAAGTCCAGTCACTGCATCAGAAGATTTGGGGAAGATTTGGGACATTTCAAAAATGCTAGTACNGAAGGTCAGGACAAAGTCCAGTCAATGATTTTATTTATCTATTTTTTTTTTAATGGTGAATTTTGTATTTATTCTTACACTCTCAATGTGTTTTGGAGCGACACTGCAAATACATGGTGTTAAGCTGCCTGGTACCCCCACGTTTTTAACTGCTCTTTCAGCCATTTGGGGATAATTTTTTGTGCTGACCTTTATAGCCACTGCATCAGAAGATTTGGGACATGTCAAAAATGCTAGTAGTTTGAGAAGACAACTTTCTTTTTAAAAGTCTAGGTGTTTTCAGCTCTGCTCACCTCCAAGATATAAATGGATGTCTGAGAGAGCCAGGTCCGAGCAGATCATCACTGATTTTGCTTAAGTGACTAGCAACACCCCCCATACTGGGGCAGCACTGGGCTGGTGAGCTGCCCTGGTGACTGCACACAATTTGGGCTGGCTCAGAGCACGTAGCCAGGCAGTGGCAAACCCAGGCTCTGAAGCTGCTGCTGGCCAGGAGCAGGATATAGGCACTTGCTGGCCTTCCACGGTGATAATTAATTTTTATGAATGAGGGTGAGAGAAGGGATGTTAGAAACAGATTGATTATAATAGGCTTTTAATTAAAATGTTCAAACCACAATTTAAACTAAAAATATCCCATTACTTATCTCCACTACTTCCCAGGCACACAGGCAGTGGGTGATAATGTAACTAATGATCTGATTGTCACTGGCTTGTATAATGAGGTGTGTCTGGGGGCTGATGGGATTATGCCATCAATCACGACCCTTTGCAGCACTCCCTCCTCCAGCAGCGCTCTCAGCAGGGCAGTGCATGCCTGTGCCAGCTCCCTCCCAGCTGTGACCTTTATTGTCTCTCCCCAAAGTGACGAGCTCCCAGGAGGGGTGCAGAAGCGGGGATGAAAACTGCTGATGATCTTCACGTGGTTATAGTGTTTCAGGGATGATTTTGCTGGGAGGTGGCTGCTTTGTGACTTTCACTTGCCAGTAAAACACTTATTTAAAAAGTTACTGACCGAAGGAGGCTCCAGAAACTGTGTCCTGCCACCCCAGCTCTGATGTAGAGGATAACCAGGCACTGTCCAGATTAACAGGAGGGTGCCAAGCCATCAACTTGCTGTGGCACGCCTGAGCTTCCTGAGGAGAAAGCTCAGTTTGAAAATCACATGGGAGCTTTCAAGGAGCTCAACTGAATGCAGACTTGGGTGGTTGTGCTCAAGGCATGAGAACCACCACAGCACCTGAGTGGGGCTTTCAAGGACCAGTGTGGGGTGTGTCAGACCCCAGGGCCCATCTCCCAGCCAGGATGTGCTTGCAGCAGGACAGAGGGTCCTCACCAGCCCATCCAGTCCTGCTGCAGGCTGCCCTGCAGGTCTGGACTTGCATTACTTTCAGGCCACCTTAAAACAGAGCTCTTTGAACAGCTCAAGTGTCTCTGCATTGAGGGAAGATAGATCATCTTAAAGTTTGTGTCATCAGTCACTCTCATCAGAGCTCTCTCCTTCCCTGTTGCTGGATTGCCCCCAATTAACTTACAATAAATTAGGCATCATCTCATTTAGCCACGATGAGATCAAAAACAGCAGAAGGTTAGAAAACGCATCGGTCCATGAAGTCACATTGCCTGCCTCCTGTGAATGCACCTCGGCAGGGCTGCCGAGGTGAGGCGGCTCCTTGAGGCACCGGGAAGATGCGGCGGACTCAGCCCACACCGCAGCACTGGGAGCAGCTCCGGGCAGGGGGCTGGCTCCTCACGCTGCCCCAGGGTACAGCTCGGCCCTGGGAGCCGGGCTGGCAGCGAGCTGGCCCAGCACTGGGACAGGACATGGCTGGGCCCCCATCCCAACACAGGCTGACAGCAGTGGGGCTCAGAAATACCCTCCTTTGGCACCCGGGGCCACCTCAAAGCTCAGTACAAGCCATTCGGTCTGGGAGGGGTTTTTGGCATCTCCCTGGCAGCAGTCAGGGGCTATCTGTATTCCCATGTTTTAATGTAGGGGAGACAAGCTTTTTTGATACTAAATTCTATTCAGATCCCACACAAGGAGGGGTTTTCAGCCAGAAAACTCTCTTACAACCACCTTTAGTGTTATAATTCAGTCTCTCAGCAGGAGACACCATTTTTCTCAACCAGAACTAGACAATGGTTTCCTTCTGCCTTCCTTCAGGCAAACACTTCCACAGGCACACAGGCCATTAAATCTGTTTTCTGGTCTATTAATACCTACAGGTTGCATTCTTCAGGGGATCTGCCAAACTGCTCATCAAAGCACCTCAAAACATTAGCTGAACCCATCAGGTTTTCCACAGCCTGTCTCCAACTCCATGACTTGAAGCATGCCTTTTCCTCCATGAAATTCAGACCTGTGACACCAAGAAAAGGGGGAGAAAAGCAGCAGCTGCTCCCAAAGGGGGAGTAACTGTCACAAACCCAGAAAAGGAATATGCACATACTAATATGTAATTAAAAACCATTGTTCATACTATCCACTTCCCTTGCCACTTGGAAATTTTCCAGCTATACAGAACCCATTCATTCACAAAACAAACGGCCCAGCATGCCGACCTAATTTACATAAAGAAGGCAAGCTACCCCAGATTTACCTGTTGCAAACTGTACTCATTCAAGATGCTGCTGTGTTATTTGCAGCGTTACTGTTTAAGGCTTCATTTTTACCCACATGTAGAGTTGTATTTTGTTTGTGCAATAAAAGGCACAGAACATTTTCTACCACTACTGTTGTTAGCAGTGCTTTAGTCGTACTTTGAAACTAAATCTGACTTTGAGCAGCTCACAAAAGGCCACCCTCAGCAACCTACGAAAAGCTGGCATCTGTGCAGCCTGTTACACGTATTTACACAGGGCACAGAATGTTTTTCATTGAGTTAGAAGCCCATCATGCAACCTCTAGTCACAATGCTGCAGAAAGGCAAGTGATGTCTACCATATATAATGCATTACCTGATTCTAGTGCATTTCCCAGTGTCTTTGAAAAGAAAGCCTAGTGCCAGCTTTTGCGCTCTGCTGGAGTCTGAGGAGGGGAGAAGACCACTCTACATGCAAAGCTCATTCAGCACCCAATGCTCCAAACAGGCTCCAAGATATATCACAGGGAACTGCCAGAAAAAAAACCTTTTTGGGTGACCCCACTTCCCTCTACACTTGTGAAGATTCCTGTCAGATTGACTAAAATCCTTAACCTTTGACTTTTCCTCCGAGTAACTTGACACGGAAGTCAACGCTGCTTGGTTGTGTTGCGCTGTACTGACCTGCAGTATTTCATGCAGCAGGGATTACTGACTTCTGCCTACAATTTTGTGCTTAGTCTTTTAAACAGACCTACCTGTGATCTCTCCAGTCAGCATCCAAGATGGCCAACACGAGCATCTGTCTAAAAAACCATCAGGGAATGCTGCTCTAAAATACTTTTATCACACAGAAAAAGTATTTCTTATATCAAGACCTTGATTTAAAAAAAAAAAACCAACCAAAACATAAGGCCAGGAAGAGAGAGCTTGGTCAGCTGGTATTCTGGCAAACAGACCACTGAAGGGAAGCTGGGGTGGGTGTTAGGAAGATGTTTCATGATTCCTTTCTTGCCTCCAGCTTTGGTCACTTCTGTCACATGCCAGACACTGGACAAACGAGAACCGTGAAAAATTCACTTTTGTTACAAAATTTATTTCTGCTCTGTGGATACAAATCCCAAACATCAACAAACAAATTCCAGTGGAAAAATACCAGTCATTAACAATGAAAACTTTTATTATTATTTAATAAATAGAACTTTGGCATTCAAAATTCTAGCTGTAAACCCTACTTTAAAAAAAATTACAAAAAGAGGCAAGAACAACAAGCCTAAAGCTGAGCCAGCCAGTGGCTCCTTTACTTTTTACAATGAACACATTGTGATTAAGTCATGACAACTCTATTTACATATGAGGTATTCGGAGCAGTTCAAAAATTGAACCCAATTTACAAAACTACCAGTCTTTAGGGACTGATCCAGTACATATGTCAGCTGTGCTTTTAAAAGTGAGCTCCAGACACTCCTCCCCACTGAACGAATGATACACTGTAACTAATATACACAGAAGAAACACATTATGATTTGTGTTTCCTGCTCACACATTGTATTCAAAGAAGCTGCATACAATAACCAGCCTAACATTCGAAGGGTGCACCTAGTATCTAGTTTCAGTACTTCTGTTTCTAGACATTAGGCAAGAGTTCTTCCTACAAAAGCTTATTAACAAAGTAATGGCAGGTGAGAAGAAAACAAGGTGCAGTCATCAGCACGCTAACAACTTATCTGAAGTTCCAGGGGAATATACATTTACTTCAGGCTAAAAAGGCACAAAGGTATGCAGCTGTGGAATTAATATTGCTAATGAGCTACTGGAATAAATCATCCCTTTAGATGACAACCATTGATCTGTTTGCAGTCTAAGAATGCAGATTAGTTCAGGAGATCTTTTCTCCACTCATGGTAGAACTCGTCGTATCAATGAGAAGAGCACAATTACACTTCCAGCTGCACCTGCATCACACCACCAAGAAAGGGCAAGGAAAACTGGAGCAAATGATGCCCTGATGGAGAGACCGCAGCGAGCTGTCACTGCCCGTGCTACGGCAGCAGGTCCTGGAGGAAAGGGTTTGCTTTCTTCCTCTCCTTGTGCTCTTACCCTTCCCAAGAAAAAGCAAAAAAATGTTTGAAACAAAAGACAGGCAGCAAGGGCAAAGGAAGAAAGGAAACATTTTGAAGTGAAAAGGATGGAATCTCAGCTCTTGAATGACTTCAGGACCACCGTCAGTTTGAAATGCTGGAGCCCGAGTGGGTGGTTACAGCAAATCTCCACAATTTCACACACCTGTCACACCACAAAGCTGCACAGCAGAGTTCAGCAACCTAAATCATGTTTCCATGACTGAGCTGAATTACTTCTATATAGTAAATACTTCTATATAGTGAACACATAATCTATAGCTTGTCAGAAGATGGTTACTTTCCACGTCTTTTTCAAAATACATTCTTAAATACAGTAGTTACTGTAAGTATCTTCTAGAGGATCATATAAATTCTATCTGAAACTACAAAACGTTACTGTACAGTTTTGCTGACAGGCAGAAAGGTACAGTATCCATTTATCTGCAGTTGTTTTCAGCCCTTGGGATTGTCTAATAGCTACAGCAAAAAGTTGTCATGACTAAATCGAAGCAATTCCAATGTTAACATTCGTTAATCACCTCTGTATTAAATATGTTGAATGAGACCACACACACTACATTTTAACCAATTAAACAGTCATGCATATCTTAGACAAAGCTTATTCCATTTAGAGGCATCTGTAAACTGATGCATATATAGTAATTGCTACCACTAAAACAGGCCAAATTTTAAGAAATCAAAGCAAAATACTGTATCGCTGTAAATAATCAATTGGTAGTCTGCATCTTTGGCTCACACACCCATCAGTCACCTCCCTACTTCAATGTGACTGAGGCAGATAAACTCAGGGGGTTTTAAAATCAAGTGCTTTCAAGTCAACATAAATATTACAGGTTCTGTAACAAAAACATTAGAACACAAGATTACAGCACTGCAATCAAAAGTATTATTAATAAAATGGGATCTCCTCCCAGAGGGCCTTTCAACTAATACTTGAAGAGCATAAAAGCTCTGAAGTGCTTGGCAAATATAAACTACTGATCTCAACTTTGCAGTACAGGATCACCATTTAGCAGGAGGGACAGTGGAGAAATACCAGCCAAGTGACAAGCTTAATTGTTCAAAGTGACTCAAAAGATCTCCTACTCCCCTCTAATTGCTCTATTAAACTCCTTGGTACTTCTCTCAAATGTAGATAAATGTTGGTTTTGGTGATTTTTTATAGATACAACATTGCCATCTAAGGAAGCAATAAGGTGTAACTTGTGTGTTTCCTCTCTCCCTAATACTTCTGATGTATTATCTGAAACGCTATTGCTGAATTCTGATAGGAAACAGATGCCATAAACTAAAGACTACTTCACTGCAGGGATGAACCCAACCAACCACACCAGAGCGACGAGCTGAAGCCTTAGTCACAAAAGCCAGCACTGTCAGAGGCACAGGAAACTGTGCAAGCTCATTGGTACAAGGATCCTTGTTTTCAGTTTTGCACTAGTATAAAATACACCTTTGATGCAGCAGGTGTGTATTAATGTGGAATTAATATTGTTAATGAGCTACCAGAGTGAATCATCCCTTTAGATAACAACCACTGATCTGTTTGCAATAAGAATGCAGATTAGTTCAGAACATCTTTTCCCCACTCATAGCAGAACTCATCATCTCAACGACAAGAGCACAATTATACTTCCAACTGCACCTGCATCACACCACTGGGAAGGACAAGGAATACTGGAGCAAATTATGCCCTGATGGAGAGACTGAAGTGTGCCTACAGAAAGAACACAGAAATTTAAAATAAAATGGCCTAGTTTCTTTCCTTGAAGTAGACACTAGATAAGTTCACTTGAGATTTTATCTAGACACTGTTTTAGAGCTCATAGGAGCTGAACCAGTCAGATTAATCTATCTGATAACACCATGTAGCAGTAATATAAATAGCAACACTACTTTTCACAAATTAGTCCAAGTCTAGGTTCAGGAAAGAGAAAACTACCAAATAAATAAATCCATACAGCTAAAAACAATGAAACCACTAAATTATAAAAACAACATTAACTATAACTGTTAAAAAATGAACAGAAAGCAAAACATCACCAAATCAGAAAACTGAAGATACTCACTTCTGCCATAAGAATGTTACACTAGAATTAACTTGGTTCAAATTGCTAAGCTTTCCAAGAGATTTCTGCTGTTATCCCTACTCCAGATCAGTTGATTGACTTGCACCTTCAGGCATCTGAAACCTTCTTCCAATACCACGCAAGTAAGTGATGCACGTATTTTTCTTAACAGTGTGATTTAAAAGTGGTTTTGCTCTTTGCAAGTTTTTGTTTCCCTCAGTTAAATACTATTTTCCAGCATGCATAACTGTGCAGCTAACTTGCAGTGATGTTCCTGGAAACATCAGCTGTCCCATGGGAGTTCAGCAGCACTGCCAAGTGAATCTCACTGAATAAGCTATGGAACATGAGCTTACTATTTCATGTAATTGTTTCCTACAAAAGTGGAGAAATCAAGATTTCCCAAAAAATGTGGAAAATTTTTCAGTCCTCAGATAACCAAGTACTTTATACTGCTAACTGGAAACATTCTGTTTTGAGCCTTAAATTTGCCAAAAGTCTAACATCCCTTTTTCAGCTGTGGTAAAAACGGCTGAGGGGGTGCACAAACTTCTCAGAGGCCTTCAGGAACAAAATACAGCAACATTTTGAAATGGAAAGGACCCAAGGGGAAAAATAAGTACTAAAATACAGTTGTTGGTTGTTTTGGGGTTTTTTTCTTATAGCCGTGGAGTATGCTGCAGTTTTATGTCTTACAGCTTCTCTGGTTTGTCACAGACTTTGTCCTATTGAAACTTCTTACAGCAACATGAGAGTGCCTCAAACAATCTGATACAGCTATAGTTTAGGGACCTGTTTGCATAAAGGAGTTAAACCTGGAGTTTTTCTGCTACTGGACAAACAAGGTAGACATCCATTACTAAAAATATCTTTCTTATATCCTAATTTTTGACAACTTGGAGAGCAATTACTTTTTGAGTGCTTCAGGATTGTTCTAATTGCAATTCTTAGAGTGAAGTGCAGTGGCAAGAAGCCTCTGGCTCCACCATGTACAGCCAGACATACACATGCATAGGTTCTTTGACCCTCTCCTCTAAGATCTGAACTCAGATAATGCCACACAAACCCTTGATGAAGAAAAGGACTGAGAGTTGTAGCAGCACGGCTGTTCTGAAGCTCTGGTTCCAAAAACTAGGCAAAGTAATAAAATGAGCCCAAATGAAGGAAACAGAGTGTCCAACTGAATCATTCTTCACAGCTTGTTCCTACATTCAGTAGTTTGGAGAAAAGATTTCTTGCAGTTTGTACCACTGTTCACACGATGACTGTCCCCTGCACACCGGGGACTCGGGGGATCAATTACCCAAGCCCTCGGAGATGCGTGTCCTGTGCTGTTTGCAGCCTTCCCATATGGCTCCTTAATGGAAATGCAAAGACCTGTGACACAGCAGGGCCTGGTAAGTTGTGTGCTACAGGATGGAGTGCTGTCATTGAGTGATGCAGTTGTCCCCCATGTCCTGAGCGTAGCGGTCCGACATCATAGTCCTCAACTCATCAATGTCCTTCCGCAGCTGACAAACGTCCAAGAGCTTCTTCGAAAGGGTCTCTGTGCTGTGGTAATTGTCACTCTCTTCAGATGAACAGCTCAGTGCTACGAAAAACAACACCCAAGGTTAAAGCTCCAGCAGCTGTGTCTTGTGAATACTGCAACTAGTCACCTCCTTGGAAATAGGAGGCAGGTCACTTTAATTACATCAAGACATGTCATGCTTCAGTGTGATGAAAAGTCTACAAAATGGGGTAACACGTGAACTTAATTCTGAGCCCATCAGTGCTTCTCTGAAAGACATGCTTTTCTGTCTGCACCAAGATCTAGACTTCCTGAAGTCTGATGAATTAGAACAGCAGTGGGAAAAAATGGATCAAGCAGCCATTTTCTAGAGACTCTGGGGGTTTCTACAGTCACTCAGAAAAGAGGGCTAGCAGGTGTGTAGTAGCTCTTGCTGCACAAACACTGTAATTTACCTTTCTGCCTTGCTGAGGGTTCAGTTCAGCAACCTGCCTACCTGATGAATTCTAATGAACATTCAGAAAACATCAGAATGTGATACATTCGGGTCAACAAAACCAGCTTGTTAGAAGAAAAGACCTAATGTAAACTTTGAATGGTTTTAGGGCATGCTTCTAATTTCCTGGTTAAATTTATCAGCTTAGTAAATGCTGAAGACTAGTTGAACAGCACAAGAGATGAAGTTACCAGGCACAAGGCTTATTTAAACACCCGGACACTCCAGCTCCCAAACCAGACATATGCATATTCAAACAGTAGATGGATATTCCTGTCACTTCACCCCAAGGGTTTAAAACAAAAGCATAAGATGTGTTTAGCATCTGTTAACCCTCATAGAGACTGCAGTGTGTCTCAGGAGTGACAGACACCTGGCTACACACCTTGCTTTTCTAGAGCAGTGAACATATCCATGAGTGGATCCACATGAAGAGCCAGCTACCTGATCTCCTGACTTGGCAAGGACCTGTGTAGTCACATGCATTTAGTGGCCCAGAAGCACTAATAGCCCAGCTTTTCCAGAGAGTTCCATGAGTTCATGCACCACTGCTCCATCTGCATAGCAAGGGGACACAAGCTTGTCCAGCTGGCAAGTTCAAGCACCACATTAGCTAAACTGTTATTCCTTTGTGTCAAAACATTTATTAAACACTGGAAAGTCAACTCCACTTACATCTGATTCCCAGCAGTAAGGAAAGGTTAGGCTCCTTGCCCTGAGCTCTCTGGGTAAGAATACTGCACAGTGCTTTCAAGTCAAACAAGCAGTGGGACATTTCCTTGAACAACTGGTCTGCTACAGGCATCTTCTCAGATACTGGCTGCCTGGACTGCTCCAGCAGCCTCATCTGCTCCTTCAGGCAGGCATTCTCCTCCATCAGTCTTTGGTTCTTTGGGAAAAGCAAATGGAAAAAAAAGGGGAAAGTCAGTCTGCAGCATTCACTGCAGCAGAAAGTTTCAAGCCACAAATAGTACAGTTAAAAGTAATTAATTTCCAAACATACAATCAATGTTTCTGTACCCCTCCAAAGAACAGCATACAGACAGCTTTTACATGGTTATTTCACGTTATCATTACTTAGCCATCTTCACCCTTTAAGTTCTCACTTCTTGAGGTAGGGGTGGTATGCATTATATATCTGCATGGGAGCCAGGACATTTAAGTATGTAATTAGACTCATAAAGCCCTACCAAGGGATCTTATAATCATTCTATAAGGTTCTTCCTGGCTCTGGTGTGGTTGGGGGTGGGTTACTGGTGCTATTTTACTTACTTCAGAGAGAGTGTTATTCAGCTGCTCTATATGTCTTTCTTTTTCCTCAAGCTCATTTGTCATCTTCTGAATTATCAGCTTTTCTTGTGAAAGCTTCTCTTGCATAGACTGAAATGAATGAAAACACAGGTTAATGATCTTAAACAACAACAAATAAAAAAACTGCTGCACTATGGAATCACCTGCTGTGAATTCCCCAGTTTTCAACCACAGAATCCAAACTGAGAAATCATGAGATACTGCCAAAATGGAATTTTCAGGGTGAATTCAGCATGAGCATAGGTGCCTTTACACTTTAAAGTACTCACATTTATCCCATTACTTGGCTTTTAAATCTGTAGATATGTCTTTCTAGGTCATCTGGCAAAATTCAGAAAGAGGAATATTCAAGCCATCTTATCTGAATACTAACAATGAAAAGATACTCTATAAACTCCTGGTGCTTTCAAACAGAGAGATCGCTTCAGCTGTGACTTGCCACCTCTAAGATTTATCAGTAGCTCTAAGATTTATCAGTAGTGATGAGAAGGCAGGGAGTAATGAGAGGCAAGGCAGGCCCAATACTAAAGAAGTTTTTAAAGGCCTGGTTGGTCACAGGAGATGTTGCAGCATTGACAAAATTTCCCTGCACATTCAGCTTGACACCACACAAGCAATGGGAGACAGTACTCTGTCATACTCTTTGCAAAACTGGAAAATGATGGTGCTAACATTTACAGACTTTAATGTGGACTAAAAAAACCCCACCACTTTATTTTCATGTCAGCAGTATGAATGCGCAGGCAGAACCCAGATATGATTACTTGTTTTTAAAACCATTTTCCTACACATGATCTGCTGTTCTTTTTACCCACAGCATGCCCCACGAAAGGAAGTGCTGAAGTAACATGTATCCTAAAGATAAGCTCTTTGAGAAAGCACAGCTACACACACCAGTGGGAGGAAGGAGGCAAAGGAAACACCCCGGGCCAGGAGACGGCAGGAAAAAACTGCTTCAGGCATTTCCTTTGCGTGCTTGCAGATGAGCAGAACCTGCAGTGATGTTGAACCATTGCCTTTAGTTTTTTAGAAATATTATCTACTGAGAAAAATAGCCATGACTAGGTTGGACTGAAGGACCTTCTAGCTCCATCTGTGGTGGACAGATGTCATGCTTAAGAAGCATGAAGTGAACAGGGCAAGGCAGTGTCAAAAACACCCTCCACAGCTTCCCAATATCTTTCAATTATAACAGTCTTTAATGAAGATCAAGTTCAAAGACATCCAGTGCCCCAGCTATGATAGATGCATTAGGACTACCACTTACATATTTCATTTCATGTCAACAACAGACAAAAAAGGTTTAACTCTGCAGCCTTCTGGAAGGGGGGAGGTGGTAGGGAAGACAGGGTGAGAAATATTAACCTTCCCCAGTGTATTTTCAGAACTACATCTGCCACTAAATTTGCATGACTCTGCAAACTAAGCAAAAAACACCTTTTAGAATATTCCAAGCAATGTGCAGGTGTTCAGCTCAGGAATTGCTCCACGTAATGGGAACTACTAGAAGTAGAAAGCAGTGTTTATTTTTAAAATATACACCTAAGATCTATCATTCTCTGTTACCCTGAGCTTAAAGCTCAGAAAAAGCACATGTGCTTAACAGCTTGCCTGAACCTACAGTGCTACGATTTCCACGTTTCTCACGGCACTATGAATTCTCCATACTTCACCCTTAATTTTTCCATATGCTTTCCAAAGTTACAACTTGGTGGCAATACTCCCAGCCTGGCACAGTTGGGGTTTACTGTGACTGACAAGATTGACATATGTACTTTGGGTAACACGGGCATTGTAAAATCTGACTTACTTCTACTCCCTTTTTTTGTACCAAAACTGTTAAGTTTTGTGATATTCAAATTAATCATGTAAATATGAATTTCTTTTTTAAAACACCACTGTCATCCACAATTTTTCTCTTTCTAAAGATGCACTACATATGCAGCACAGCATCTTGCCAAGACCAACCAAAATTTTAATCCCTCTCACTAAGAACAACAATGAAGTAAAACCATACAAGGAAGATCAAAATAATTTCACCATGATTATGAGCAAATAGAAACCAATACTGCTTTATACAACTGCTGTCTGAAACAGAATTTGTTTTCAGCTTGCAAGTTAAAAACAATGAACTGAAATACATTCTCAAGCATAAGTTTACAATGTGGCAGAAGACAGGAAATGAGATCATAGCTGAAGATAAATTGCATCTCTGTGCTGAAAAGGGATTTCAATTTCTAATGTACTAATTTTCAATGCTTCACAGGTCGTAAGTACGGAAGGCCAGGGAGATCAGGGATACCAAGAAGCTGCAGTAGTCTACAAGTAATTTGAGGGCTGACACCATTTTCAAATCTTATGTTCTGTCCTTATACAAAATAGCTCAAGAGGAAAAGCAAGAGAAAGTCCTGGAGAACAGAACAGTACCCTGTTCACAGGTATTCACAACTATTTAGCATTTTCCAGTCCAGCTCCCTAAAGTCATGTCAGGCTAAGCACACAAAACACTGAAGATCACTGGTCTCAAGATAAAGGTGATGGTGAGAAAATGACCAGAAAGTTCAGGATGGAAAGATTTAGCAAGTTGTGTGTATCTCTCATAAGCACAACATATATATATGGAGTATATATTTAAATAATCTTAACTGCAAAAAGGGACAGAGAACCTCAAAAAGGTTATGAATTTCAAGCTGAACTTCTTCTTAATTATATAACACCCAAAACAACATTTGCCTGTATCACAATTTTTGCATATACCAGTCTGCTCCATGCAAACTTCTCAGTTTGATAAAATCAGTCTTCTTCAAACCTTGAGAAGCTAAATAAGTCAATTTCCTTTTCAGTTAACATACCTATCTCACGTTGCAACCTAAATTCTCCTACTGTTTCTCTACAGATACATTTCGCACACTGCAATGTAATCAAATATATGGTTGTTGACAGGAATCAGGTCTCCTATTTACCATGGCAGAGAAAGGAAGCAATTTAACGGTAGGAGACAACTTTTAATAGATAAATGACATTCTAGAAGAGGAATGTGAAAACTAGAGTTTGGCTTCAATATTTGCTGGAAACAGATGTTTGTGTTTTTTTAAATGCTCAGCTTTTTCTATGGCAAGTAATACCTTCCTCTCTAAAAGCTGTGTAACATTTCTTTTTCTCCACAACAAACAGCGGTCACTGAGTAACTTTCAACACGCTGTTAATCAGATCTATAGAGCTGCAGCTGACTCCTAGCTGACAACCTCTGCAGTCTAGAAAAACCTTTGGCTGCAAGCTGGGTGCCCAAGATCCACCAAGACAGTTAAGGTATCTAAGTGTCAGAACCCAGGTGAACAGGGTGAAGTGGGATGATTTAGAAAGGCACCTGTCTCTTCTAACAAACTGAACAATGAACCCCCTAAGCAACATCACTTTTGTACTTTGGATGATACACCAGACCAGCAGAATAAGGATGCAACATAGCAAGAGTTTTTCACTTTTTGATGAGTACCAGTGAAGTGCTAAACCATAGAGACATAACAACTATATTATTAGCCTTCAGAAAGATAAAAGAATAAAATTCAACTTTAGGAATGTTATTCTTATGAACACAGTAAACAACAGAATGTACACAATTCCTTACCTGCATGTCCAAAATCAGTCCAGTTATCTGATTCTGTTGATTGTCTATGACCTAGAATATAAAATGGAGCAATTTAGAAGGCTTGAATAATTTCAGATCATTGTCTAAAAATCAGCCTATGGGTGTGTAGACATAGATTCTAAATAGCATCTTTAAAAATGCAAATGACAAGACAGTTCAACTCTGACAGAACACGAAATTCATGCAAATCAATGCTCTGAACAGAGACAGGCAGGTCTTGAAGAGTTATCTGAATTAGCAACAAGTATGTAATTCTTTAGTGAGATATTTATTCCTAAATTAAAAAAAAAAAAAAAAAAAAAGAGCAGGACCTAAAATTAAAGATGCCATGAGCAGATTATCTGCAGACTAACCTTGCTGGCTTTCTCATTCTTCTCTTTGAGACATTCATTCTCACTCTGAAGCTGTTTTGTGTCCAACATAGGAAGCCGGATACCATCTTCCAGGCATTTTTCAACTTTCTGTTGTAAACTGCCATTCAACATGAAAGAAAGATTAAGTGGGCTAATAGAAACCAGAGAGTTGTGTGTTCTAGGAAAAATTTATAAACTTGCACCATCTTCCCAACCAGAACTCTAAAACTGTACCTAGCAGAATCCAGGCCTATGAATGAGCATATAGTTCATGCACCAACCAGTGCATGAATGATACAAAAATTCTAAACTCCTCAAGTTGCCATGGCACTGACAAGGCTGGATTCATGCAGATGAATGCAGTGCGCCATACTCTGTGCTGAGTCTCCCAACAGGCACAGCTCCAGCAGTACCGTGTAGGAAGAGAGGGCAGAGAGGAGCAAAGCAAAGCTTTGCGGTGCTCACAGTTGCTCTGTGCTACTGGGAGAGGCAAAGCATAGATCAAAGGCATCTGAGAACCTTCACAGCTTTGGCAGCTTTTAAATCAGATTGTCTCACTGGGGCACATACAACTCAAAGCGAAGTCCAGAATCAGATGCTGTGGCAGCCCAGTGCTGGTGGCCCATCCATCACACCCTCTGTGACGTGTAACAGGGAGCCCAAGGCCATTCCTGCCAGGAATGCTCCCACACAAGGGCATGGCCTTCACACCCTCCATTGCTCAACTCAACTCAACCCATACGTGTAGCTACAGCTTCTGCTCACCTTCTCTCAGAAAGGAAATACATTTTATTAGTGATAATCTTGCTGTCTGATTTAGAAACCAGAGGTCACCTCAACTATTTGTAGGCTTTCAGAAAAGACAGAATGATCCCCCTCTAGATTATGAGAGCACGAAGGCCTTCCATTGGTAAGATGGAAACAATGTGTCAACAATTTGGCTGGCAAGGTGTCCCAGCCAGCTCGCCTTTCATGGTGGAAACCTTTCAGACTCCTGTGGCATGCACCTTTACCCCATGGAGGGACAACAAACTGCAGAACATCCACAGATACTTAAAAGTGATTCTCCCCTGCTTCCCTCTTTCCTTAATAATAATAAAAAAAAAAGGTTTAAGTAGGGTTCCTGATCTAAAATAGAATATAGTAACAAAGTCTCCACGTCTTACTTGGATATTCTTGGATATCTGTCCCATTTGTTTTTTCATATTTAGGCAAGTTCAATGACAACATATTAGCTACAGCTATATTTCCTTGTAAATACCTGCACCCTCAATGAAAAGGTAAGAAACAGCTGGGATTTCTTGACATCTTTGACCCTTCCCTGACATAGCCATCAGCCAATATCCAGTTTTTCCACAGCTCATGAGAGCATCAGTTATTAAATAGCCCTACTGACAGCTTCTATACAATGCCCCTTTGCCACGAAAGTTTATTCCATCCTCTATCTGCCAACAGGCTATGATGCCATTGCTGGAGTGTCCCACATCCTTAAAGACAGATAGCAAAGAACGCCCTAGGCTCACTCTTCTCCGTGGCATTAATTACAACTCGCATCAGAGCAAGCTGTAAAACCCTTATCATAAAAAATCATTAGCATTGTAATAGGTAAAGACTGCAAATAGCATTAGGTCTTGCCATCAGGTGGGGCAGCACACCCATTGCAGGGCACAGCCTGAGCAGCTGTTCATACCTCTGCACTGTCGTGACCAGCTCTTTTTCTTTTTTCTTCTGAGACGCCAGCTGTAATTCTCTCTCTCTGCACTGCGACCGGGCCTCTCCGAGCTTCTTTTCCAACTCAGCCATGGTTTCTTGAAGTTGCTTGTTCTTCTCTTCTAGAATTTGCAGCTAACACAAGGTTACATTAGTCAGACACAGTGTCACACCAACAGAAGGCCCTGTGTCAAACCACAGCCTTGCAGTGACCTGCTGCATAGTTTCACACCCATGTCGCTTATCTGACTGTGAGAAATCCCATTACCTACGGTGCTTTCTAAAAGACTGAAATACTTCTCTTCCTTAACGTAATGGTGAAAAAAATGAGATTTTGAAACAGTAAAAGATTTGAGAACAGATATTAGGGAGCTTACTTATATTTTTAAAATGTAAACCAAACCCCCTTTACCTTACCTGTTTAGTCTGCCCTTCTATATCATCCAGTGTTGGAAGGTCAGCCAGGTATTTTTCTAAGGTTTCAATTCGTCTTTGTTTTTCTTTGTTTTGCTCAGACTCTTTCTGGCATTTCTTTTTCAGGCTATTAATATACCGGTCTCTAGTTTTAAGCTAGAAGAAAGAAAGAGTACATGCTTTATGATAACAGTAAAAAATAGGCCTACTTTGGAAGCAGAGGCTGTTAACTCTCCAAGAATTGTACTCTCAGCTGCACGAGAGTTGGCTAAGAGCAGGAAACAAAACCAAAAATTATTAATCCTAACAGCTTCAAGTTACAGAACCACATGTGTCCTCAAACCACAGCTGTTTCACCTCTGCCCAGAACAATCCATGTGCCTTATGAACTGAAAACACAAACAGTTCAACATTAAAATACTGTTAATCCTTTCACCCACTGAGATGCTCATATGCAAAAAATAATCAGGATATATTTTATCCTGATTATTATATATTAGTTCCTCTGGACTAGGAAAACAAAACATGAGGACCAAGAACTTAACCTACCAAAAACGGAAGCCCAAACCCTGACTTTGATGCAGTCTGACAATCACATCAGAGGATATCAGATCAGAATAGCTGCTTTCCTAAACACCTTTTCTATAGGCACCTTAATTTTCCATAAGCCTGGAAAAGATTTTTTTTTTATTATGTGACATTTGTTCATGTTCCTGGTACTTCTTTCGCTTTATTACCTAGATCAAAAAAGTGGAAAGAAAGGCAGGAAAAAAGAGTATTTTCCACTGTCCTTCCATATCCTCTCTTTCCTTGAGAGCTTTTTGTTCAGTGCACAGAATGGATGACACAAGCACTGCTGCACAGGTCCTCTGTGCACCACTGCCACTGCCTGCCAGTTCCTACACAGTGAGGAATCCAGGCAGGAAAAGCTCACAAAGGAGGAAGCAGCAGTATCTGATTTCTGCTCTTCCTGCCTCAGTGAAAAGCACACTGAGGGTTCACAGGAAATGGTAAGGCAGAATTTTGAGATGAATTATGCATTCTTCTTTCTCTTCCCACCTGACACTTCACTGTATCACATTGCTTGTATCCCTTGAACCTGATATAACATAAATTAAGCCCAGTAATTAAAGAAGATGAAATAACAGTGACAATGTAGCCCTAAAACATTAATTAGGAACCCCTTGGTCAATGGCACATTCCTGCTTGCCATAAAGGAAGGCTGTGAGTACATTCAAAACTACCCTTGGGAATTCCTTAAGCCTGCAAAGAAAGCCTTTCTCGAAACAGTTCCAAGAACACAGCTATCTTTGTCTCAGACTAAAGTGCACTCTGCACATTCTAAGAAAGCTACAAGAGAATCACTCGTGCTAAATGGATACATGCAGGCTGGAAAGTACATCTCAAAGCTTGAGGGCCACATTGACAAACCATGCTAAAAATAAGGATTTCATTTTCACAATCTATGTTTTTAAGTGATACTTTATTTACTGCAATAAACACTACAAGCTACAAGAATGAGCAGCTTTTTTTTTCCAAAGCTTAACGGATACCTGATTGAAACTCTTACCATGATTACCATTTTATCCAGTATCACTTTCTAGGATATATTCTCTGCAAGTCCAGATCTATCCATTACCATTACACCTGAAATCATTAATCTTCTTTTTCTATCATGGACAGTTTAGTGACCTTTTGAAAATAACTCAGACACCCATATACCGTGTTGCTTTCTAGCAAACATATGCTGCTGCAACAGTGACAAAAGGAAAAGTGGAACAGGAAAGACACTTACTTTCTCCTCCATCTTCTTTTTCTCCTCACTAGATTTGTTTGAAAGTTGTTTCACAATTTCACTGAGTTGCAATTCCTTGTTCTCAGCTGCTGCAATCTTTCGCTCCAGCTCCTCAAGGCGGGATGCTGATCTTTCTGAAATGTGAGGTTGCAGTGGTGTGCTCTCATACTGTGGTTGCTTATGAAAAGAAATAAAATAATCACACAAATGAACGCACACACCACTGTACACTTCAACTGCAGAGCAGAAAACAGCCCTGCATTTTTTTTAGCTGTCAGGAAGGGTGGGGTTTGATTTTTCAAACATTGAAATACATGGCAACAGCATGTGTTTCAGGAATCTGAATCAAAAGACAAAGAAGCTGGACACGTTTACACTCATAACAAATGCACAAGAACATTGTGTGGCCACGTTTCCCCTCAGAATGATGGAAGATATGTGATCCCAAATTTAATCCCTGTAAACACAGACAAAAGGCATTTTCAAAACAAATCATTACTACTGTAATGAATACACTGAAGTAAGAGACACTTCAGTGTCAAGACCCTCCTAAAGCAGAACATCAGTACTAGTTAAAGCTTAGAGCTGTCACTCCTGGGGTGAGAATGGTGCAGGAACAAGCCTGAGACTAGAGCTAGAGTCAGAAGGCAGGTCTCCTATCTTTTGTTCTGTATACTAAAACTTCTGTCTCCACTGTCCAGAGACAGACAAGCACCAAATGGAAGTTGGCTGCATGTGGGATGAAAAAGGAGATGCATCCCATTTGGCTTTCGATTTCAAGATTCTTTTAATAAAATAAATTGGTTATCTTTAAAAACACTTTCTGTATAATTTCTTTAACTAGTGAGATTCCTTCAGCAAAGTATTAGAGATTAAAACCTTCACTAAACTAGATTTGCTTTTATAAATTCATCTTATAGAAGGTAAGCAGAAACCCAAATACATTATAAACTTCCAAGTTTCTTTAAATTATGAAAAAGGAATGCACCTGCTGTTTTATTTGAAGCATAACATACTAGGATGTGTGCACTAAAATTTCAGTTTCTGCAATATTGTTTCATTTGTTTGTTTATCTGGGTTTTTTTTTGTATCTTCTCACCTGCTTCCCCCCGCAAAATAAAAATTCTTAACCTAGACAGATTTTAAAATATTTTGTAAAAGAAGATCTGGAAGCAACAAAAGCCTAGACATTCCCAGATGTCTCAAAAAGTCTCTGTATAGCTAACTTCAGCTGAGGCTACACTTGAATTTCTCTGCTGTCACACAAATCACAGTCTCACCTGATGTACAGCTGTGTTACTCCAAGTACACAAATAATGTCATGCTGAAGTACCCTAGCTGAGATGCTAGTGCAGTGTTTGTGACAGAAAAAGATAACATAATAAAAGAAGGACAGAAAAGCTATTTCTCTGCATATCTGCCTTTAACAATCCCTTGCTGCATTGCCTTTTAGATATGCCAAGGCCTGGAGATGGAATTTGTGTGATATAAGCAGCCACAGTCCTCACACTGGTCTGCATTTCTTGGTCAACTTTTGCTACCTCATCCTTATGCTACTTGATGCCTGTGCTAGGTAGAAGAAACTTTGGACAAGTGTACTCAAAATACCACCAGACATTCCCTTTCAGACTAAGTACTCCCTAGGAGTACCAGCCCGTATCTTTTTCAGATGTCTTGTCAAAAGGTATTCCACCAGTCTGTTTGCCCTCTCGTATTTCCTCCATCTATCCCACCCATAAAATCTAACCATCTAACTAGGAGGGCAGTACCTCCTCCTCTTCAGAAAACCTCTCATTAGTTATTTTCAGATACTCTATCCAACTATTTTTTTCTCCTTCTAGCTCCCTGTAGGACTACCATACATGCATGCTGTTAAACTCTTAGAGTGTCACAATCCCTCATTGCTATCTCATTTTTATCAGACTTCAAGTACGTACAAGATTTTAACAAAATCTTTAGATTTCTGCAAATATAAGGTAAACTACAACACTTAAAGGTCTTCTCTGCACAATTCGCAGCTGTGCAATTACACTGCAATCAATAATCACAAAAGCTCTACACTTTGGCCTGCAGAAAACTGTGAACGTGTTTTTAGGTGCCAGTTACTGGGCAGTAGAAAGCTTTGCTGAAAGAAAAGTATTCATCCCACCTGTAAGTTAGTCAGGTATGGCTCTTCGCAGTTCACGAGGTGGCTCAGTCTTGCATGTTGAGCTCGTATTTCATTCTCCCTTATCTTCTGATGTAAATTGTTAATTTGCTGATTTTGCCTGTAATACACAAATATAATTTGGGGAAAAAAAAAAAGGTATGGAACAGAGATTAGAAAAACAGGGATCTTAAGACTTATAATGAAGACTACATTAACAATGGTATTCAACTATTCCAGATCTACACTAGCTGTGGGCTTTTTCCCACTGCAGCCAGACTGCAACTGTAGAAATACAATTTGAAAACTCTCATCAATTTTGTGTGGGTAGAGGGAGGCTTCTGTTGCCATTTGCTGCTAGGGTTGGAAGTATAAAAAGGTAAAAGCATCCAGAAAGCAGAACAAAACCAAACAAAAATGGCACCTTCATTTCATTTGGACTTTTCCTGCTAGGCCCCTCTCTTTACCAGAGCTGACTTCTGACAAAAGTTGAAGAGATTTACAAATCAAGGGGAACAGAAAGAACTGAAGAAGAAAAGGCTATTATATAAGATAACCAGCACAGCTTCCCTGCAAGGTCTTGCTTTTCCCTTTGCTTAAGACTGTCTCAAGCAATTGCTTTACATAAGATGCACCTTCCCCTAGGGTAAAACACTGCGCTGTGCGCTAAAACAAGTACCATGCACCAACTGCTTGGCCAGTGTACAGCAGAAACAGTATCAGCATTGTATCATTCTTTAATTATAACACAAACCCTATCACTGTTTAAATCGTGACTGCATTTGAAGTAGGCAGGACTGCAGGGCAAACACCTGCCAGGTCTCTGCTCCAGCCCAAGTCACAGTCCCACGAGGTGTGCAGTAATTCTCCACGAAGCAATGGGCACCTCAAAACCTGACCCCAGAGTCGAGCTGTCAGCAGCCACCAGGAACACACAGAGACCTTCTCAATAAACTTAAAACCAATTTTGTGCACTCCGTTAATTTTCACTTTTCCTGCTTTTTTATCCTAGGACATATTTGCGTTCAAGCATGAAATTATTTTTCTCAGAGTTTCACCTCTAAGCATGGAGTATGACTGGCTTTTCTGGAAACAATGACACTGAACCCAGCTGACTAAATCCAGTATTAAAAGGAGATAAATAGTCAATACAGGTTAACTTCAAGGGAAAAGACCTGCATGTGCACACACTGGAAAAGCAAATCCTACAGAGTATACAGAAAAACATCAAAATCTGCTGCTTTTTAAAAAATTTGGAAGAGTTGTGTTTAGGAAAAGCACCTTGGAAACAGTAGCATATGTATACGAAATATGCATTATATAATCTAACATGAAATATGTATTAGTTGAAAAGATGCCAACTGCAAATTTTAACAGGATGCCAAAACCCAGTTGAAGGGACAGTTTTAGCTACTCACATTCCTCTAGCTAGCCATCAGCCAACTGTACTGCTATCATTTGGGGTACAAGTGGAATATCATATTTAAAAAATATTGAATATAGTAGAAATCACACATTTCTCAGCTAGATGTGTTAAAGAAGACATGATGAGAACATGATGTTTTTCTGTTTCCCTACTTTTATATCTATAAAGAACAGCAATGAACGGAAAACCAGTATATGTAAGTTGCCATTTGTTGGTACCTTAGAACAACTTATTCAATGTGAATGAATAAGGAGAGAGCAAGTGAATGTGTTTATGTGACTCCATAGCAAGGCTTAAAATATTTTGTATCAGCACAGGTGATTTTGAGGCTTCCCTGTTCTCTCTACAATCTAGATTGAACAAGCTTGTACAAACACAAAAGGAGTATGTGACATAGGAAGACTGTGCACAGTTCTGGTTGCCATCTGTAAGATGGCACTACAAACAAGAAGCTTCCAACTTATTTTGGAACATTAGGCAAAGGAATATGCTCTTAACTTGTAAGAAACCTTGTAAAAGACCAAGAGTTTGTATAATCATATGAGGAAATAAGAAGCCTTGATGACTTCTGTGCATGCCTGGTCAGAGAACAAAATTATTTATTTTGAGTTATCCAAACCTATGAACTGAAGCAAATTTTCATTTTTTATCATGTTATTACCTCCTAGACAGATCTCTTAAAGTGTCATTGTTTTTAAATTATTTATTTGTTTTAAAATTACTTATCCACTTGTCAGATACTCCTTGAAAGCACTATATGATTTTCTGTTTATGGCTGATTATAATTTAGCAGTGCCTTCCTTCCCAGGCAGGATTTCAAGTCTGAATACTATAGCCTGGAGAATATGTTTTAAAATATATTTGAACTATCAGTGTAGTTTGAACTACATTACCATATTTCCTTTCATAATCCTTTTCCTGCCCTACCAAATTCATATTGGAAAAAAGGTGAGACAAGTTAATCCGAGTTGAGACAGAACACAGAGTTTAACTAGCTTGCTTCTTTTCACTCTGCAAAACATGAAACTCTCCATCATTATATAACCTTGCCAACAAAACACACTCTAGAAATGTTATAAGGCTGTGTAGACCCCAAAACTTCTTCACATAAGTGCCTCTATGAAAACAACATTAACCTCATGGCAGCCAGAAACAAACATTTTGCTGCATAAACAGAGATTCCGAGCTTTATTTAAAGAAAATTTAGAAAGTTCAGTTGCTCTCAAAAACACAGATTGCCTATTACAGTGGGAACACTGTCCCCAGAAGTCTCCCTATTACCAATCTATCAGCGCAGCACTTCAAAAAAACAGAATCAAATACAATCAACCTTTAGCATTTAGCTGCCTCCAAGTTTCTGTGAAGCTCCTCAGCCTTTAGTGCCTCCAGAAGCCATCCAAGTACGAGTGGGCCCAGGCTGTGCCTGAGCTCAGGGCATGGGGGAATCTGACAGGAATCCAGCCTTCAATGCACAGAAACCAGAGCCCACCTCACATCTGGGTTCAGTGCAAGTACTGTACCTAGGTGCCATGGAAACTGCTTTCCTTCACAAAGTCCTTAATTTTTTTCCCCGTAAGTGAGTGTTACAATTTCATGTTGACAGCACAGGGAGACTTAGTGGTGTACTGTGTGAGTGTCATGGCACTTTTCACATGGTTTTATTCAGCCCCCTTGTCCAAATGCAAAACCCACTATTTTACTTAAAGCGTCTGTCTTGACACATCCCTTCCCCTTATAATCAGACTAAAGCAGAAGAGAACAGGAGGCAATACCCTGATCCAAAGTCATCAACCAACCAAAGGGACTCGGAGCTGAGAATTTTGTTTAAAAAGAAAATAAATAAAAGTTAAAAAATGAAAAGAAATCAGAAAAGGCAGGAATAAAACCATTCATTTGAAAGGGACATTTTAGTGTTCCTTATGTAAACTGATCTTCCAGAAGGAAATGGCACTAAAAGATGCATAAACTGTAAATATTCTATGCACTCAATTAATACAAACATGAGACATGGTTTTCACAAACACTTCTGACACAAATCTTTCCAGCTGTCCCTCAAGGTGTAATATTATTTCCAGAAACTGGTGGGGGCAGTGCAGAAACAAACAGACAAAAAGAGAATCTAAACTCCTTTTGAGGTAGGAAAAGATCGCCTGGTACACAGAATAGTTCTGCACTGAAGACATCTTGTCTTTTTCTTTAGGTGTAACGATTTAAAGGTAATTTTTTTCCTTTCAGAAGCTACCTGCTTGCTGTATTTTCATAACTTTTTTTTTTTTTTTAATTTCACTGATACACTGGACTATGCCTTTTTACCCGTTTTTGAACCTCCAGCCATAATTTATAAATAAGCTGAGATCAAATCCTCCTTGTGCTGCTCCCAGGTACATTCTTTCTGAGGGAGCTCAGCAGAAGTAACAGGTTATCCAGCATACAAAACTCAAGTGGTCTCCTGAACCAGCTTTTATGTCCCCCTTCCACGTTAGCTATTTACATTCTAGCTAGATTATTTATGGCAAGCCCTATCATTTTCACAAAGCGGTGACTTTGGCTTACTTCCAGGTCTTATAAACATGCATTTTGCTTCCTTTTCTTCCATTACCTTGAACATTCTTTATTTTTGTAAGACTTCAGCCACGTTTCACTACTTCATACCAATGACATTTTGTTAGGAAGGAAAAGTTACAAACCTGTCATGGCATATTTTACCATTCTCTTGCCTTTTCCAGAATTACCAACTACCACCCCTACATGAAATCCTAACACTAGAGACCAGGCTACCAAAGATGCTGATTCTGTGTAACTATTTCCTTGGCATTTAAGGAGAGTAGTATTCCTTATCTGTCTTTCTGCCCGCCACAGATACTTCCATTAGTAATCCCCCCATCCTGTGATACTACTTACAAAGCTGTCTAGAATTCAGAGGAAAATTTCTGATGCTACTTGACCCTAACTGAATCTACTGAAATGAGCAAAAAGAAAGTTAGAACCATAACAATGAAATACCAATGGAAAGAGGGGAAGGTCTCTATTTTGATTCAACTGCAGTTCTGTCCTCTAGCTCAAATATCCCCTTTGAAAATTCAAGTCAGCACAGAGGATGTGGGATAGCAGAGAAGAGCACTCAATGTGCACAAGCCTGGACTGTCTTCAGAGACCAGCATTAACAAACTGCTTCATACACAAACTGCTTCTCCTTAAGTCTCAAAAATATTTGTATGACATAGCTGACATTCACGTAATTTTCTCACATTCACACTGGACAAACGTGGACAATACAGACACTTACACATGCAGTTGTCTGGAAATAAACCATATTTCTTGAATCTGGGACTAGCTCACCCATTCTCCATAAGCCCATCTTACCCCTTACTTTAAAATGAAAGAGCCTTTAAAAACTCACATCTGCCAGAGAAGCACTTCGCCCTCCCAACTTCTAAATTATTCTTCTTAATTTTTAAAGTAGCCTAAATCTAATAAGTCCCACACTCCAAGTCAAGGTACATATCAGTATTTTCAAACAATTCACGGACTTTAGAACAGAGCTTCCTCCACTACCAAAGGGACACTAGTAACTTCTTGAGAAACCAAATGGCAATTGATGCTTACCTTCAAAAGTCACAAGTTAACATGAATCAGCTGCTTTAGGTGAAAATGTCTAAGCAGATTTCTTCAGGATCAGGATACAAAGTAAAATACAACATGGATCCCTCTGTATTACAGATATAATTTATTCTGCACTGCAGCTGGAGGTACGCTGCTTTGTTTTGTTGCTTAAGAAGCTGGATACAAATTTTTATATCCCTTTGTTTTAGAGGCATGATCTCTTGGGACCAGAAGTCCAAACGTGCAGAGTACTGATAGGGAAAGAGATCCTTAGTACACAAAGTCCTAGAAACAACACAAATGCGTTTTCCGGAATTCGGAAGATAATGCCAAAGAAATCCAACATCAGCAAAGCTCATGAGAAAAGATCGCAAATTTCCTATGCAATAAAGTCTCCTTTTTTGTGTTACTGTTCCAAGTGAACCTTTCTTCCAGTCACAGCGAAACTTACCTTGAAGGGAAGAATGCCTCTGGGCGTCAAGATATGATCTCTGATCTGGATGGATTGGTTCTTTGTGATATTTTTGAATGACTTTTCTGAATTGCATCAAGTTTGAAACGCTTGCCTGACCCACAGTAGGTGAGCTAGTGCTAAAGCAAGGCAGGCAAGAGCACAGACAGCAACTCTACTTTCTCAAAAGCCTTGGGCTACTTAATCAAGGGTGTGAGGAAAAAGGGGGACACAGGCACAAATGTTCCCTCAGAGAGAGGACCGCACTCTCCCTCCCAGCTGGTAGCTCTTCAACTTCCGCAGTCTCCTGACAGGAGACACAGAGCAACGCTTGCACCTCCCCTACAGTTCTCTGCCAAATACTAGAACTTTCTAAAAAATATTTAAATCTACAGAACTTAAAATGGTTTAGCACCAGTTCCACAGAGAGGTAACTTGGACTGCAGCTGACCAAAACTCCCCAATGTTGTACCACAAAAAGCAAAGACCACGCAACCACAGCTGGTGAAAGACAAGCGCTCAGCCTGAGGGAGGCCTCAATGGCCAGTTTGGACACTTCAGGGAAGATGTGCCCATCAGCTGGAGAGATCTCAAAGCATAACAATACTTGATGCCTAGGAAACATTACCTAGGAGGGAAGAGCAAGTCATATTAAGAAAAGTTTTCTAACATTTGAGCTAAATAATCACCAAACTGGCCAACCCAGAAAGGCTGTAGAACACCTGGTATTGCAGATACCATAGTGCAAGCACCTAGTGACAGCATTACTGCTTGCCTTCCCAGGGCCTGGCAGGCAGGTTAAATAGGTCCTTTCTAGTCTTACATCCTTGCAATTGCCAAGATTTAGGTTATTAGATGAAAACTAACTTCATCAATGCTACTAGGATTCACATCTGACAAAGTGACCCTTTAAAACAGCTAAAATAATTACTCTGTAACAAAACCATTCTGAACATTTACCAGCTCAAGACATACAGAAGTCTCATCCACAAGTTACCTGGGTGACTGGTGATAATGGAAAAAGATAAAAGCATCTTTTCCACACTTTTATTGGAAGAAAAGTGTAATTTACACAGCAAAGCCCTCTGAGGAGGTTCCTCGCAGCCCCACTCCCTGCACAGGACTCCCTGTTATACACACATGCACTCACCACATGGGCAGTACAAAGCTTCAGGTTCCTCAAAAATGGCATCAAATTATCACTCAAGTGGATATGCTAATGCTGCAGATCCTAACATGGCAATCGAAATTAAAATAATTACAGCTTTATACTAGCAATAAAATGAGCACTCTCAGAGTACAACCAGTTTCATGTCATCTACTGAAGTCAGGACAATTTGATACAAGGCAAAGAAAAAATCTCTTGTCTCAGTGAAAAGATCTAATCCTAATTCAGATATGGACAAAAAGTTAACGATTTAGCAACTGTTTTAAGAATGTACTTGTTGTTACACTCTGAGGAATAACAGCTATTCACTAAAATTGTACTTCCAAATCTACCTTTCCTTAAAAAGCTGTTCAAATGCTTTTATGCTGTCTGCAAGAGAACACTGCATGCACAGTGTTATTCTCAGCAGCTTGTGTCATATGTCCAAATATTTGGCATTATTCACGTACCTACTACATGCAGGCCCTGCCACACAAACTCTGCCAGGACCACACTAGAGACATCTACTCTTGTGGCACGTCAGCCTCAAGAGGCATTCAGCATTGCACCAAACACTGCCATTTCAGTGGTGTTAATGTACTGAACAGAGGAGCAACATGAAGAATTAAATATTTTCTAAACCAATACAAACAGTGCTGGCTCCCTCTGGTGCTAAATATAATGCAGTGTTACATACTAAGCTGCCAGAGAAATAAGGCAATGACACAATCCAATTATTTTGTACAGTAGGTAACAGATATTATAGTAGTAAGTGTTGGAGCAGCAGACTTCCTCTTACAGACTAAATCCTTAAGCCCTCAATCGTGGCCTATACAACAGTTCTTATGTGGAAAAAACCATGAGACACACCTTTAAGAAGTGCCACTGTGTTCTGGTATGGACACGCAGAACAGGCTCGCCTTCTTGCACCATGTTTTCACTTCCTGAAAGTAGAGCCTTCCCCTCGTTTTCTTAAGAGTAGACTTTAAAAACATTTCAGGTTTCTACTGATTAAATTAGCAGTGACTCCTAAAGTAGTTTTAAAAAGCAAACCAAACCCACTTTCAAACCCATTCATTTATGCTGTGTACTGCTTAAATAAGTGCTGAAGACTACACAAAATACATAAATTTAATTTATCTATTACTAAATGTGCTGTTCAACACAGCATACAGATCAAAATCAGGGTACTTGTTCTATTTTCAGGCTCAAGTGGCTGTTTGGGATTTTAAAAACTTAAAAATGCTTGCATTTCTAGTGACACACCAAAGTATCCAAATACTGTGATTCACACTGCTAAGCATTACTCCTTGAACTGTTTTTGTAACTCCTGGAAATTTACTTGCAAATGTTCCTATCTGGTAGATTTCCAATGCAAAACAAGGAAATCTAACAGTCAATCTGGAAGGGCTGAATTTTTTTGCCTTTTTATCTTTGTGTGGAAAGGGAAGCAGGCAGCATGTTTCACTTTCCTTCTTCTGCTCTTCCTCCCTTTTTTAACAAGATACAACGGCCTAAAGATACTACCCTGTAGAGAGCATCCATTTCCTACTTATCAACAGATTTAAGCACTGCTATGAAGAACAGCGTGTGTGATAATCTCCTCCACTTCCTCGATGAGTGGGACACCAGTACAATTCCCAACGAAAGAGTGTTTAACCTTAACAAAAATGGTTAATGACCCTGTGGGGGAAAGGGAGGCTGGTAACAAGTGCGAGAGAGAGGTGTTCCTGGGGTGCCTCTTTTCATCCAGCTGTTCCTTGTACTTGCCAGCAGCAAACAGCTGCATCTGGAGCACTGTGCCAGCTGCTGTCCTGCTGTTCTGGCTACCAGGCAGCAGGAGGTTAACACATCTCTCCTGAGCTTCTGTCCCCTCAACTACCAGTTTGTAAATTCAGCATATAATTTAAGGAGACTACATCTTTTAAAACTCCATGAAAACCACATGTACAAAGGGCCCTCTCAGCAAACACCTCCTACTTAACCTCAGTCAACAAATTACTTCCTTCTCCATTTCCCCAAAGCATAAATTCTGTAATTTAACTACCACCATGTTGAATTAACTACACTTTAGCAAACTTTATGTTTTTAATTTTAGGTCACTATTCCCAAGGAAATTCAAACTCTGAAAAGACGCTTAAATTAAGCTCAGGAAGACCAAGAGCTGGAATACTTAGGCCCAAACACCATTCTGAAGCTCAGTGCAAAGCCTTGTGTTCCCATGTGTTAAATATAGGTAAAAGCACATTTTGACTTAGTGCCTTGAAGAAAAGTAGTTTTCACACTTAAGCCTTATTAACACCCTATCTACTAAGAAATGTAATACCAGTGCTTTTTAATGGAGTTCTAGTTCAAGGTTTTTCACAGCAGGTATGTACCATTTTCTTCATGAGTGAAACCAAAAGTATTTTTACTTATTACAGAAAACACTACCTCTCCTTAAAAAATAAAAAAAAATCTGCTGTAAAAACTTCGTAAATATGCAACATTGATTTGTACTAATCTTAAAAATACAAATCCATCAATGTTTCTATTTTGTTTTAAAATACCTTTTCAGGCAAATATTTTGCTCAAATGGAAATTCAATATTCAAAGAGCCTATTCTGTGATGTATTGTTACACTGCATTATTGAAAACTATAACAGGAACACCAAGTATCTACTTGAATATGTAACATGACTAAGTGGTCTGTTCCATTTCAATAGCTTCCAAAACGTATTTTGCCTTTTCAGCTGAATGAAAAGAAATTATATAAACAGACTACTGGTGAGAAAATCCTGAAAGAACTGTATTCATTATCAGTAAGTCACACAAAAGAAATTATTTGTACAAGAAAAGAACTAGCACACCTTCACTGTGTATCAATAAATAGCTTTTCATCCTCCACATGGACAGTATCAAGTAACATTAGCAGGTTACAGTCACTTTAGAAACTTCTCCCTTGACTGTAAACACTTTTCCAGTGTGAGAAGAGCATTTTTAGCTGCCAGTGTATAACAAGCCTTCATGTAGAGTGCACAGGATGATAAGCTCAGCAGAGGCACTGAAGACCACTCCAGCCACCCTGAGCAATGTACTCACAAACACTGCTGACAGCTCAGGCCCCAGGAGGTGGGCTGCAGGTTTGCTATGGCAGCGTTAACACTGACATAGCAAGCCTGAAAAAAACACTGTAATTCAGATGGCCTTTAAGGAGCTGACCAAAAGGCTCTGAGAGGAGATGTAAACAACAGCTAAAGCTGTCTCCATTTTAACTTCTTACCCCCTTGGGAGATCAGCACCTCCGCAGGAGAGCTGGCAGAGTGGGATGGTGAGCCCATGCCTCAGTTCCCAACTGCATCCCATCTTTGCAGCAGCAGCAGGTAAACACACACTAACATCCTACACAAGCCAGGGAACCCAATGCCAACTTCCATCGCTGAAATGCCACCACAGGTACTGGCCAGAGTGCCAAGGGACAAGAACACCTTCAACAACTGAAATTCCCCATTCTGTTGCAACAGAGGCATGAACAGTTCTTGCACAAGCATAATCCTCCTGCTACTAGAAACTTAACAGCAGTGAGTTGCTATTAAAGTCCACTCAGATTGACAGCAGTTTTAATAAGAGGTTATATATTTATTGACATAAAGATTCTGAATTTAATGATTTAATATTTTTTATCGGAACAATTTGTACGAGGATTTGAATATGATTTTACTGCTGAATATTACTACAAAGGCCAGTTTCTCAGCTTTAGCAACTGGCTTCAAATATATTGCATTTCTGTACTTGTGATGGAAAATCAGCCCAATGCAGCTGACCAATTTTCACCTTGCAATTCACTTCCAAAACCTTACAGGCAGAAAGATGTCCTATACAAACCTGCAGCCTAGTAAAAAGCTAAGAGGAGAACCTGACAGCAGAAGTGGCTGTTGGGCTCACTGTTCCTTTTCTACTCCAGAGGCATTAAACCTCCTAAATACATTTCCAACTTTGTGTAAGACGTCAGGCCAGCTGTCAGTCTTCTCTCCTGGCAGGATTAGCTCCTACATATTTGTGCATAAATAGTGGCTGGAATGAAACCTAACAACTTTACTGAGTTAGTAGCTCTCCTGAAAGCCAGCTTTTAATTCATCTAATCTAATGAATGCAGCAGGAGCTGGCTACTTACCTATCAATCACAAACTCCTTCTGTCTTAGCAGCCCTTCCTTAATTTTCATTAGAGATTCCCAGTTGCTGGAGTCCTGATAGCTGGTAGCTGGGTAACTTGAACGAGATGTTCCAGGTGAAACCTGCATAAAATAATTGTAGGATTAGCCCCTGAAACAGTGAAACTAAATAATGTCCTACATATTACAGCATTTACAAAGTGGTTTGCTCTTACAGAAACCTAAGGACTGTTTTTCAGTTTAATTCAAATTTGCTTTATATAAAACAACTGAATTTATAAACAAGTTTGTGGAAACACATTTCAGCCCAGTGTGACTGATTTTATCATTTCTCTACCAAACAATTCATAGCTCTGAAAGCAGTTTGGAATGAAAAGCTCACTTAAAATTAACTACATCCTCAAGAGGAAGACCACAAAAAGTTCATATCCTGCTGCAATCCTTGTAGCACTTCAAACAGCAGGGCCTGGTAACTTCAGACCCACTGGTAACTGCAGGTTGCCACTGCCCCGTTCAACTCCCACCTCTAACATCGGTGTACAGAGAAAAAGAAATTTCTCTTGATGTGTGTGCACTTAAAATACAGGATATGGTAATATAATTCTGGCTAAATTGTAAGAGAATAAAACTTTCACAAATAACAGGCTTCAGGTTTTCTGTTAATTTTCACAGAAGTCAGGCTTCATGTCTCACAACAAACTGAGGGCAACAACTGAACTGAGTATGAACCAAAAACATCACGGTTTGGAAAAAAAGTGAAAAAACTGGGACATTTAATCAAGCAAGTATTTATTACAAATTTATTACATATATTTACATCAGGAATTCACATAAAGGAAGCTTTAAACTAGAGCTGTTGAGATCAAACTGAGGGATCCTAGCACCAGCTGCCATGAAGTATCACTTAATCTTGCACCAGTTTTTTGAATCACTGAAGAAAGATTAATCTTTTTATAATCTGAGAGGCTTCCTGGACAATGCTGTCTTTCTATGTTTTTGAAAAAGAGCAGAAGGAAAAAAGTTAAAACATAGCTATTAAAAAAAAAAAGACTTTAGGCTATTTTTTCTTTTATAGCTCCACAATGTCCTAAATTTCATCTGAAATTACAACAAACTGTATTAAAACCAAGACATATGATCAACAATTAAAGTAAGTTAAACAATTGCCAAGCAATCCATGATTCTGGTCAAAGTTTTACTGTGACTTATAACACTGAATGGAAAGAATTCATTGCTTAAACCCCAATACCATGAGGTACTAAAGTCAGGAGCAAATTCCTCACCACTATAATTTCTTCTGTAACTTTAAAAAGTATTTCTTCCCATTCAGTCTAGTTCAGTTCAATCCCTAGCTTGCCCACTGATGTGTTTCTGCACATTCATTCTCTTTTAATTTATAACCTAAAGCCAGATAAAATGACAAGACTTACCACTTCTAAAAATCTTTCAAGACTCTTACATCCCCACCTCACCTTCCTATCCCCCCAGGTCCAATTTATCTGCTTCAGGGAATATTTTGTTTGCTTAACAAACTGGATAGCTTCAATAGTAAGATCAGTTAAAAATTATTTTAAAAACAAACTGATGAAAACGAACCACAAAAACCATCAACAGTTTTACACATTAAATACTGCATACCAGTTAAAAACAAAATTTAAACTGGTGATGTAATTTTTTTTGTTTGGGCGGTAATCTAATAAAACCCAGGAAAGAAACCTAGTCTTGATTCTTCCTGTAAGTAACACATATGTAGAGTCTTTACAGCTCAAGGAATCTAAAGTTGATTTTACCTAGGTTGCTCCATGCAGACCACATCCCTTCAAAGTCATCTTTGGTGCTTACAGAATACCTTGGGATTGTCACATACTAGTTTGTATTAGTTATACATATGACTGGGTGAATTGAGAGGCACCAGCACAAGCCGATTCCAGTGAAACAGTGACCCATGTCGTGTCATGCAGTACAAAGTGACAACAGCAGGAACTATCACTGGACTTCCTGTTATGAATTTTTTTCCTTTGCTTTTCCCACTACAGTGCTGATGAATGCTTTCCAACATCCACCTCAACACCATTACACTACAGTCAAAAAAGAAAAAGAAACAGACCTTATTGCAGCTGGGATTAGATCTTTACTTTTCAGAGCCAGAATTTCTTTCTCCACTCAAAAGAAAACTCACAAGAATTTGACATGATAAATAGGAAATATATGGCTTTATAAAGCCAAATCAATTTATTGAGCATGATGAATTTTGTCTTTAAGACTGGACTACAAAAACGAAGAGATTAAAGACAACAATTTAAATATGAACCTATCTTAAGTGAAGACATTCTGAAAGTCACTGGTGGTTTCTCTAAGAGAATTATTCAATGCAAACCCCTTACTTCAATCTAACACCTCTGCAAAAAGTAAGTTGCACTGAAGTTGGAAAAAGACCCTGCAAATTTAGTACAGTAAGTAATTATACAAGTCAATTAAATATTGTAGCTGCTGAAAAGCAACGCAATGAGTTTTGCCATATAAAGAACAGAGTAATATTTTGTGAAGTATAAGCCAACAATAGTGTGTTAATTTGGGTTTTTTATTAAATCTAAAACATAAGGCCTCCATAGATGACTCACTGAGATGCTTTAACTTTGGAATATACCTAATTCTATGGAGTATATACGTCCTGTATACACATAGGTAACAACTAATAAAATATTACTTTGTATTATAATTGTGTGTTTCAATTTTTCACTCTGAACAAATGAAAACAGAAACAAAAATCTTTGATTCTGATATCATGTTTCATCCAATTAAAAAAAAAAGAATATTCTAAAAATACTTCTTAGCACTTCCCAAAATAACAAGACACTTCACTCATTTATGAGCACATGATGTTGACTACTACAAACAGCTTTCTAGCTGCTTTGAATTGTGTGGTAACACACAGGCAGTCCTCTTACGTGTGAGTATCTTGTCTCCTAAGGATATCAAACCAAATAGTGAGACCAGATACACTTCCAGGAGTCATATTTAGAAGGCCATCCACAACTCCAAGCCCTTAACTTGAATCCTCCACAACTACAAAACAAAATACCACCTGGAAAGACACAGCATTCTTTTCTATCTGTCCTACAAAATACAACTATTTTTGTCACCTGGCACTTCTTCTGAGAGTATCAGCCTTGTCCTGACAACATGTGTTCAGTTAGAACAGTATCCTTTGCACAGGGATATCCAAAGGTCCTCACTAGCTTGTTTTGTGACAAAGGCTTGGCAAACCTTCAAGTCACTGCTGAGGCAAAGTCA
>WAAE01009354.1:70112-128478 GCA_013400495.1 Nicator chloris | reverse complement strand
TAATAATAATAATAATATTTTATTATTTAAAAAGTCAGGAATCTCATAGCTGTCTTGTATCCTCATGCAGTGAGTTTGATGACAAAAATGAGCACCTTGTTATTTTCAGTGGTTCTGAGACAATCTGCTAGCATCCCCACATTTCTTTGTACAAAACAGGAAAAGTGCTCTGGGTCTGGGAAATCTCTAGGTCTCGATAGAGGAAGGGCTGCTGTGACCCAGGAAAAGAAGAGTCCTTGAACCACTGCTGTTCCCACCTGAAATGGATTCAGCCATTCTCGTTCTGGGAAGGTTTGGAGGTCACTGGATTAGCCAAATTTTCACTAATACAGTTACAAGCATTAGAAAATGGTTCTCCCCAGTTCTTTGCAATCATTTATTATTAGAAAGCTGGAATAAACTGGATTGTTTTTCCAGATCTGAATTGTGCTTCTCCTTAGGAAAAAGGAAAAGGGAAAGGGAAAGGGAAAGGAAAAGGAAAAGGAAAAAAGGAAAAGGAAGCATCTGTTGTCTGAATATTGCCCTCTGAACTGGAGTCTTATGGACATTTTTTATGGTTTAAACTTTTTAAAAAGGAAAAAAAGAGGCTGGTAACATCAAAGCTTTACTCGGCTGAGTATCATTATTGTGTGACACAAAAAAGTCAAGAAACCTTAAACAATTTGCTGACCTTGTGCCTTCGGTGTCAGCAATTTCCTTTTTCTTTGGATCAACTCTTTAGTGAAAAGCCTCGTATTGCTGCACTTAGATTTTTTAACGTGCTGGTGAATGATGGAGTCAGCTGAAGTTTGGGAGACTCTCATTATGACAACACTTTTGGGCATCCATACATGAGGTCTGAATATTTCTGAATCTGGCACAATCTTTTTCAGGTCTTGGCAAAACAGTGGAGCTCCATCTTCAGGGGAGGCACTAGAGCATGTGAAAAGCAGAGTTTGTACTAACACATCAGCTCATAAATTCAATGACAATGTTAGAATTCCACTGAGAATATTATTAATTTTGTAGATTACAACAACATAATCACACAGTAAGTGCTGCATAAAAAGGAAAAAAAAAATAGCAAACTTCTACTCCAAGACTCCAAGGTGGGTTTTTTCTTTTTTTTTTTTTTATTATTTTTCCCATATTAAAAAGAGATAATAAGAAGTTTATGGTTTTCACTTCAGATTTTACCATGTAATTCTGAATACATCTTAAACCATGAAGGATAAGGCATGGAATACCAAGAATTCTCCATGCTGCAGCAAAAAGGAGACAGTGCCAGCATAGTTCTTTTCACAGCTCTTCTTCAACAACAAACACAGAGGAAGATGGAGAAATGAGAGGACGATGGTTTATTACTGGCAAGAGCTCCAAATCTGGGAAGCCAGACACGTGACTCAAAATGTGACAGTTGAAATATATGAAATTTCAGAGTATTAGGAACATTATTCTGGATGTCTTATTGAAACACACTACACAATCATCTGCCACAAAAGTGGAGTGATTCAATTTTAAGGCAATTTAAAAATCAAATTGAGGACATCTCTCATTTGAAGTGAGTGAGACTTGGCAGGTCCTTGACAGAGCAGAGTTAAGCCCTGCTGCTGCCTGTAAAGTTCTGGATCACAGAGGCGGGAACCACAGAAGGGGAAAAAAAAATCCCTTACAACTTCTATGACTGAGGGGAGAAGTGTGCCCCTGAAAACCAGAAGGGAGATCAGAAGAATCATTTATATGGGGGGTTTTATCTCCAGGCCAGTGGGTTCTGAACAATACATGTTGTTTATGTAAGAAAAAAATCTGAAGAGCAGGGAGCAGACAAAAAAGAAGATAACAAGCACAAGGGAGTATTTTCTCAAATAAGTCAATGAAAAATAAGAATTCATTACTAGAGAAGAAGCATTAGCAAAGTTCAGCAAAGAGCCAATGAACAACAGGGGAAGAACAAAGGCACAACACATTTTAAGGGTAATCCCAAGAAATGGGCCTAATAATCTTAAACCCAGGTATGACTGAATGGGTTTGTAACTCAGATTGTTAACAGGATTGAGACAAATAATTTGCTACATAGAAAAAAACCCTAAGTTTTGCAAAAGTACCTGGTGAACAAATCTATTAATTTATTCAAGTGACTAAACATGTCCAAAAGGATCAAAGCAGATTTTTAAAAGCACCTGGATATTTCCACATACTCTTGGCCCCAATTCAAATTTTTGAAATGACCTAGGGTCAGACTTGTGAAGTTATTCAACAGCCTAAAATATATACACAAGTACTAATGGGACCTACATAATTGCTTAACTAATTCAGTTACTTGACTTCTGTTAAAAATTTCAATTAATATATTCCACTGGGCTTTGAAAAGGAATTGGAAGTGCTGAGAATTTATTCATTAAGAGCTCATCTTCATAATCTGGTGTGTAAGAAAAACAATGTTAAATGCTCTTTGCTGTCATCAGATGTATCTGTTGATCATCTAAATCCGAGCAGTCTGAAGTTATTTTTGTACTTTAGACTATTCACTGTGACTTTATCAAACATGCCAAGGCAATTTCATTATTATTTCTCCTGACATAAAATTTGAGTTTTATCTTCAGATGTATCAATATGATTTTGGCTCCATCTGCACTTGCTAAGTAAAATTAATTGGAATCACATTTACCACGATCAAACTAAAATTAAATGAGATTGTTATACTGGAGGCATGCTTTTTTTTTCTGTTTTAGGTAGAATTAAAAGAGATTTTTCCTGCTCTTTCCTGGATGTGATATTGTTTTCTCTTAAACTCTTAAATCCAAAGAAATATAGGGAATTCAGCATAAAACATGCCTTTTTTTCCTTTTCTCTATTGCTGGTTAAAAACACCATGCAGTGGTTTTCATTTTAAAACCCCAATCGGAGAATTATAGACTTTTCTGGTTTTTTGCAAAGGATACCATTTTGCAAATACAGAGGGAAAATGATTAATAAAAAATGGAGCAGAGCACTGATTGAACATTAGTGTCTGTGCTCAGCCACTAAGCCGGTCTGGGCGAGATGTGCTTTGTACTCAGGGCATTGTGTGCATTCAGAATGAGATAATCAGTTTAAAACTATCCAAGAACCTCTGAACTGCAGATTAACTTCCATCATCCTCTGCAGAAAGGGAGAGCGATTGCCTTCCGCTTGCTGCCAACACAATCCAGGGGAGGAATTCTTTGCTCTTTCTTCTCTATAAACATAGAAATGGCATGGAAAGTTTAATTTATTTCTTGGTGAAGTACCTGAGGTTGTTTTCATCAAATGAGAATGGTTTGGGTTGGAAGGGACAATAAAAATCATCTCATTCCAATGCCCTGCCATGGGACACCTTCCACCATCCCAGGTTGCTCAGAACCCCATCCAGCCTGGCCTTGGACACTTCCAGGGATCCAGGGGCAGCCACAGCTTCTCTGAGTAACCCGTGCCAGGGCCTCCCCACCCTCACAGGGAAGAATTTGTTAATAATACCTAATCCCCTGCTCTCTTTCAGTTTGAAGCCTTTGGCCCTTGTCCTGTCACTCCAGGCCCATGTCCCAAGTCCCTGTCCAGTTATCCTGGAGTCTCTTTAGGCCCTGGAAAAGGCTCTAATGTCTCTCAGGAGCCTTTTCCTCTCCAGGCTGGAAAACCCCAGCTCTCCCATCCTGTCTCCAGAGCAGAGGGGCTCCTGCCCTCAGAACATCTCTGTGGCTCCCTCTGGACTCACTCCTGGAGGTCCATGTCCTTCTAATTGCAAGGGCCTCAGAGCTGGAGAGTGTTCCTGTGTTACGTATAATTATTTATTTTGCGCCCACCAACAAGACAGGAAGAGAAATACAAATTGACAAAACCTTAAAATCATGTCAACAATTAATCTGCAAATAATTTCTGCCTGGCGTGCTGCTATCTAAACCCTGGTATCCTATTTCAAATTCCATTTCTGCTGGCCCTCTCTAACCCTGAGGTAAAGGTCCATCTCCACCCTTCCTCCTTCAACAATTTTTTCTGTCTGGACTCTTAAGACAGGAGACAACAATATTATTTTCCACTTTGATTTTTAGAAGGCATTCAATTTCTGAAATACTTTCAATTAATAGAACACGGCAAATGGTGTCTAAGGCATCTCTCATTTCTGAAAGAACACAAACTTTCATCACTAATTTACCAGTGCTGTACTCTTGATCTGACACACTTCTCTGAAGCATCACCTTTCTGTTTGTTGTCAGGGACCACAAATCTATGACAAACATTTCAAAATGAGTGATAAGGTTAAAAACATTTTCTCTGAGTTTGTGTACAAACATTCCGCACCTTCTCAAGCCTCCCTCTGCTCGACTGGCTCTCTGTAGTCATGTTTTTCATTCTTATACTGGAGCTGTGGTTGCGGTGTTTAAACATTGCAACAGCATGAGAAAACCCTAAATCACAGTGCATTGTGAGTGCTGACTTAGTAACCAACAAAACGAGAGCTTTACTGCACCACACAAAAGATCCATGTTTCCTCACATTTAACAAACTGCTGAAAGATCTGCAATTTAGATAGCAGGAACTAAGAAGTTCTGTGCTCTAAGTAGGCAAGAGATAAAGGCCTACGAGGCAGAGGAAGGCAAAAGATAAAGAGCATCACAGTAAGACCAGTTTTTGATACTATCAATCCTATTTGGCCATCTTCTTTTAGCTAAAATGTTTGTTTACACTGTCCTGGGGTTTTATTCCAAATGTCAAAGTGACAGGAATGTATGAAAAACATATATTAGAAAGCAATTGCTCAAGTGCAGTGTCCTCCGAGGCAGAGAGGAGAGTTTCTTTATGAAGCCTTGGACAGAGGGAACATGATAGTGCTTTCATCCTCCACATTTCAAGCCAGTTGACTACAACAGCACTGCTAAAACCCAGGATCTCTCTACCCTACTTGTGCTAAGCAGCAATTGCTGTCTATACCACGCCAGCTGTGCCTGTTCCTGAAGTTCCCCTCAATGAAGAAAAGGGAAAATTCCTTCTCTCTGTCTTGGCAGACCATGTCAAGGAGAGACTCTTGTCCTTCAGGCTCGTGGAGGTGGGTGACCTCACTCCCAGGGTGTCCAGAGTAGTTGCTCCTTGGAGCAGACTGGCAAGGTCTAAATGGTGGAATGCTTGGTTTGCAGTCCCACAGGTTGCATATGACTCGTGTGGCCAAGCAGGGATCATGGGAAGAAATGAGGATGCAGACAACATAGACCCTGTTTGGAACAGTGCAAATAAGATTTTCATAAATCAGAGCTTCTACAAATTAGTGGAATTTTTTTGAGAAAGCATTAAAAATGGTACTTTGCATAACCATGTGACATATTTTAAATGCATATAAACCAGCAGCCAGTTTTTACTGTGCCAGTACCCAATTTTGAAGCACACTTACCAGCACAGTCCCAGTCACTTAACAAAAACAAACAACACTGATTTATTTTCTTTTAGAGGATCTTTTAGAGGTTACAAATTTTTTTACAAATAGCTTTCACTGAACTTTAAAAGGAAGTTATGTGGTATATTGCAGGAGAATTCTGCACCTTCAATCCTTGTTCCCTGCTGGAAATTATCAAAGTAACCAAAGATGTTGCATTCATTTGGAGAGTTTAGCCAAGGCGTGTCCACACAACCACTGCTACAGGGTTTTATTGTATTCTAGGGTCACTGTGGGCACATCCACACAGTTCAAGAAATAACCTAAGCTCCACAGGAGCAGGCAAGGCACACAGTCGGGGTGGGCAATCATGGGAACCCCAAGGCTTCTCAGTGGGTGAGAATCACCAAATCATTAAGGTTGGGAAACACCTCTAAGATCATCATGCCAAACCACCAATATAAGCAAACAATTCCTAAGCTGTAACTTGTGAAAATGAGGACTCTGGCCTGGATTATCAGGAGGTGGATAATGCAGATTTTTTTTTTATGTTCTTGCATGGAGCCATTAATGGCAGCTCTGAGAGTTGTCTGGGTTTGGGATGTGCCCTGAACCCCTCACACTGCTGGCTGCAGTGCAGCAATTGACTGGGTAAAGGATATGAGTCCAGCTCAGTGCAAAGGTGAGCAGAGCAGTTTAAACCACTCTTCAGCAGTCATTTAAACCAAGCTGGAGTGAATTAGGTCATACAAGTTTACAGACATACCAGCTGCAGCCGAGGAGAGCTTTAAAACTGTCCTTGACACCTCTTAGCTTTTAGTTATTCTTATCTCCTTGTTTCTTTATGACTCTGTCATTCAATCCACCATCCAAACTGCCTCTTGCTCAAGAACAGCTCAGGCCAATTCCCAGGTTTTCAGGAACAAAAAATATGATGCTTAAAGAACAGAGAAAGTCTGATGGTTGGACTGGGAGCCTTGGCATCAAGGGAAGAACAGGGCCTTGAAAGAGTGGGGGCACATCTGGATGTGACTGCAGCTGCTCTTCTTCCTCCTCCTCGTGGGTGAGCTCTGAGCCTCAGTCAGGGTTGAAAAATGCCAACTGTTTGGTTAAAGACAGGCAGAGGAGCTCCTGGAGAGGGGGAGCAGCTGAGAGGATTCTGGTGTTGTGGTGAAACTTATCAACAGCTCTTGGTAATGATTTTAAAGCTTAGAGTGACCTTTGTCCTTCTAACTTTAGTCTGTCCACTCATTTTTATATAAATTAAACATCACACAATCATCTTAAAGAAACATCTACGACATTATGGGTTGACCTGAAATCAAAATAATAATATTTTGCATATATTCTGCCACAAATTTAGATTTGTATTTTTAGCTCTGGAGTGTGCTCCTGTCATTGGTGAGGTTGATGCTCCCTGTTTTGCTTGTCACTCCCCATACCTGTATATAACTCAATACTTCAGAAACCTACTCATTTAGTCTGCAATAATAATATGTAATTGAAAAAAAGAAAAGAAAAACAAACCAAAAATATAATTCTACCCCCACACAGTATCATGAACGTATCCAGCTTGATCTGGTCTTATCTTAGGCTGTCTTGGGTCAAAGAGAGCAGGTTAAGTCCAGGAATAAGAGGGGAGAAGGGCTGATGAGGTGCCCATGTTCTTCCTGCTCTTGCCTAGGCAACAGCAGAGCACAAATTAGAGTGAAACTTGGTGCTCCCATTGCACCCTCACACGGAAATGTTCAAGAAACCAGAGTGGGATCAGTGAAGGCAACACTCAGATATCTTTTTCAATCAGGTGTTCCTCTCCAGCTTTCAAATCTTGAATGCGGGAATTTGCAGAAGCAGCACAAGAGACACAACCCAGTGTGTGGGTATAATTAAAAAAAAGTAGTAGCATAATTAAAATGATAACGGAGGCAGAAAGGTAACCAGCTTTCAAAGGTGATGTGAGAAAGCACCAAGGTGAAATGGGATTTTTGCCATTAACTTTACTAAAGCTGATTTTTCCATACAAATATAACATCTTCCTAGGTGTCCTATTTTTTTTTTTATTTAATAGGAGCTCTACAGGTAAAAATCAATTTGTTCATTGTCATTGTGTGATACTTTCAAAAAACAGCAATAAAGCTGTCTCCTAGAAACATAATATTTTCATTTTTGAACACTATATTTGTTTGATAGCTCAGAGCACCACTTCAGCCTTTCCTTTTACATGAAATAATACGTATGCAACAGAGTGATACAGAACAGTGTGATAAAAACATTTCCCAAAGTTCAATTGCTCATAATGGCTTATATTGCCTATGCATATGTGCATGCACAGGGGAAGGTTTATTTCAGGGGGGGAAAAAAAAAAAGTGGAAATTTGCAGTATTTGTTACACTTATCAGACTTGAACACCTTTAAACGGTTTCCCATGAAAGATGTTTCTATGTGACCAAAAGCTGTTAATAGCAGTTTCTTGCTGGAGACCTCCAGCTATCTTTCTATAAAAGATTGAGGCTGTAAAGTCCTTGTATCTGTTTCTGTTACAGACCAGGGAAACACAGCTGCAGCTGCAGGAGGAGGAGCTGTGCTCGTGGGGTTGTTTTCCTTCAGAAGGGCGATGCTGAGCACCTTGTCTGCCTGTGTTTCCACAACAATCCACTATTGCTTAATAACAATCCATAATGTTCTAAAAATAATAAGCCTAGGTGGTCTGGAAAGCTAGCAAATAGAAAGGCTGTCACATTTTCTCCAGAGGGAATTGATACATTTTGTTGTGCTCTATTCCCCAAAAGGCACAGCAGATGTACAGGTACTAGGCTAGAAATTGTTATAATTACAAAACCTGTATTCAGTTCCTCAGAGAGCTTTGAAATTTCAACATACAGTAGAAACTGGAGCTTTGAAGAAGAAAAAAAAAATCCATATGCCCAAAGAACAATAGAGTACAGGATGATTTCCTGAATTATTTACTGCAGCAAGTCGATCATTAAGAAATACAACACAACAAATAAAACTTACAAGAAGCACTGTAAATCTAAAGTACATCAAAACCAGAATTTCTGGTCCACAAAGGGTTTTTTAATACATATATACAACTTTTGTTTTGCACTTTCTATACAGAGTGGTTATATAAGAATCTATACAGACCAATATCACTCTTCTTCTCAGCCCATCTCGGTTGCCTGTGAATTGCAGCTATTAGTTTTCTGTGAGGGAAAAGCCTTTATTACTGCTAACACAGGAAAATGAATTGAATTCTTTATGTTTCTAGGCAGCCAAAAATAATAAAAAAAAAAGCTTATTGTCTTACTGTGGAAAGGGTCAATCACTGGTGATGGCAATGGAGGAGAAAAGGTTTTCAGGTGCTTGCTTATTTCATTGAATCATAGCATCATGAAATGGTTGGATTTGGCTGTGGCTTTAACACTCATCTAATCCAACCTCCCTGCCATGGGCAGAGACACCTTCCACTGTCCCAGGTTGCTCCAAGCCCCATCCAACCTGGCCTTGGACACTTCCAGGGATCCAGGGGCAGCGACAGCTTCTCTGGGCACCCAGTGCCAGGGCCTCAGCACCCTCACAGGGAAGAATTTCTTCATAATATCGAATCTAACTCAGCCTAATCTTAGTGTGAATCCATTCTCCCTTGTCCCGTCACTCCAGGCCCATCTCCAACGTCCCTCTCCAGCTCTCCTGTGGCCCCTTATAAGAACCCACAATGGTTGTTCTCTTTGGTCCCATGCCATTCTCTTAAGGCCACAAACCCATGGATGAATCCCCTGGTTTCCTGGGCACCTCCAAAACTTATTGATATCAGTATGAGGCTCACAGGCCTTCATCAGTACTTCTGGGACACTCACATTTTCCTTCTAAATCAAGATATTTAATTTACGGATATCTTCTGGAGATGAGAACATTTTATATAGTCTGTCCCAATTATCTGAACAATCTGCATTGTTCAAATTTCATCCCTTTGTGGTATCACTGGAAATTCATATGAAAGTTGAAATGCACTGTCAGATGGTTTCAAATTTCTCCTGGGAATTTGGCAAAAGCAGGGTTTCCTTGGGTTTACCATTTTAACCCCCTGCTGTATTTACCTGTGGCCAATTTGCTGCAGGCGAGTGCAGAAATCTCATAGACAAATAGGGAGAAGCTTAAAGTGTCTGGCGCCTGGAGCATTTGGTGACTTGCATAGCACCAAATTATTAATCCTGTGATAGCAGCTTTAAATCAGATCCTGTGATGTCTGTCCTCCTTTTAATTGCTGAGCCCTTTCTGCTAGTCACTGTCACTGCTCTTATTTAAGCTCTTACATTTAGGAGGCTGTGCTTAGATAGGAAGAGCGAGGCAGGAGAAAGAAGGAGAGAGCCGAGGGAGGAGGATGAGGAGGAGAAGGCAGGGTGAGGGCAGAAGGCTCAAGGTAAATGTTCAGAATTATTATCCAAGCCCAGGCAGCCACCACAGTGAGGTGACATGACCTCCAGAACCAGTACCTCCAAACAGGATGAAGCAGGAACTGTGATTTTCCCATTTTTCATTCTGATATCTAAACTGTTTTCAAATCATGTGTTATGTGCTACTCTTTACTTAGTGTGGGTTACAAATAACAGCCTAATCCAACTTGTTACTAAAATTGTTTGATAAATAATCTGTTATACCAGGAAAGCTCCAGTCTCATGGAAAACATGAAAGCTATTATACAATGGATTTTTGACAGGCTCACTGGAGTCTGCTCTGATAAATCTATAGGGAAATCACTCTTTATAGCATTCTTACATACACAATAAATTGTGCTAACATGGCTCTTAAGGAGAAGCATTTGAAAGAAAAGTATTTGAGGGTTAAAAATAACACCAAACACAAACAAACAACTGAAAAATAACACACAGAGAATATCCTGGCACTTCCATTACTCACAATTAAGCACGAAGCAAGGAATTTCCCTCTACTTTGAAGAAAACTTCTGTAGTAACCTTTTCAAATTTTGCAAAGCCATAAGAGGATGTACTAGAATTGCAACACACTGTGTTTCATCTGGCATAGCTCTTCAATCTCTTCAATAATTTCTGGTGCCACAAAATGTCTTCATGTAACATAGCAACAGTTTCAGCAACTGTGCAGATTTAAAATAATCAAAAACATTGTAGTTTGGTCTAAACTGCATGTCTCCCTTCCCTGTTCTATACATTGCATAATGTGTAGGTGTAGCATTTGTAAGTAGCTGTCTGAAGTCCCACAGTAAAAAAAACCAAAAAATAATGATAAGACAATGTGAACGGATACTACATCTTATACTGGAAGTCCCTACAAAGCATCTGAGATGTCTTGGAAATTCCTGACGCAAGGGCAAAATACCCTTTTTCTTCAGAACACTTAATGGGAACACAATCATGGCTGAAACAGATAGGAATAAAAAAAAAAGTGGAAATTATAAAATGAAGAAAAATCTCTGCCTTGTGGAACATGTGCTTTCTTACACAGTGTGCTGTGCTTCTAAAGGCCTTTCAAACAGATACTCAGTGTACAAGTTTGTGTTTCCAACAGGGTGTGGACACACTGATTGAGTTCAGAGAACACTGTGGGGAGTGCCAGAGCCTGGGACATGATGGTTCACAGGCAGGAGCTTCTACACAGAGCACAGTTTCCTCACATCAAATAAGCACTGCAAGAGGATTTTAAGTATACTGGTAAGGTTACTTATTTAAATAAGGAAATGTGTAGGATTGACTTGCTAAGGGTTTGGTGTTTTTATCTGTTTGAGAAAGGATGATATAATGATCTATCTTTAATTTGTGGAGCGCTGTAACTGTGCTCAGTGTCAGTTGATGGTCAGTGAGGAGAGCCAAGTGCTGTAGTTACACTGCAGTGTATATAAACACTTATCTGGGTCTGAGTGTGTACAAAATATATGTGAGCAAATACAGCTTGAACATGGAAACTCTACCCTGAAGGGAAACTTTTTTCTCACCACCTCTCTCTCTAATGTGTAAGTAGGTTCCAAGATTACAGCTGCAGGGAGTTTTCCTTCTTAGCAGAAGCTCCCCAGGCAGAGCAGGGGAAAGGAGCAGCTACACAATGGGATGGACCCCTCAGTGAGATGAAGCATTAAATGTCTCCTGGTGATACTGAGAAGAAATCAAGACTTATAGAACAGAAAATGAAGACCATGCTGGTCTGAAAACACTGAAGAATGTTATTAAAAACCAAAGCCCCCTCCTGTAGTTCAGTTGACTGACCTGAAGTTTCCAATGAGCACATTCAATATACAATAGCCACGCATGTCCAAGTAGGTGGCACTGAGATGCCACCAGGCTCTGCTCCCACCCCAGAGATGGGAACTGTTCTTGCCTCTGTGCAGAGCTGAGATGCAGCTCATAACCCTGCACTTGGATTTGAGCTGATACACGCCTTTCCAGTGGGCAGCAAAAGCAGAAGGGGCTGGTGCACGGCCCAAACCAGCCTCTGAAAATGAGCGTGGATCACTGCCTTGTCGTTTTTACAGAGGTTCCCTCTCTTCCTGGAGCAGATGTGGAAGATACAGGTCTTACATTTCGGCAGCCATTGAGATGTCCAGAATGTGATCTGATGGTAACCAGGTGAGCAATTATCTCATTCTGAATATGCAGTTTCTGGAAAGATCTAATTTTCCCTCTCAGACAGTGCATCCAAAAAAATAATGATGAAGTGGAACATGGATGTGAACATTACAGCAGGTGCAAACTAAAAATTTACTGGTGGTGCCTGACTTCATCTTTAGCAAACACACTGGAAGAGTAAGAGAAAGTGCAATCTAAAAATCTCATTTAAAAACAAATATATGTTCTTTCCCTTAATTAAGTCCATTAGTTCTTGCAGTTAATCTAATTGTGACTGAAATTTCATGCAAATAGTTGCTGGCAATATTAGCTCAGATAGTAACACTTGCCACAGCTGGAGGTCATGAGAACTAAGGGCATTTTCCAGCCCCTTCCCTGAGCACCACTTTGGCAAGGAATAATTATGCAGAGTGAAAGCTGATGGATTGTTCTGATATCAGTGAAGCCTTCATGTCTTTTCACCAGATGTAAAGTGTAATCAGAATTTTTCAGAAGTACTTCTGAATGTCATTTTTACAGTTTTATTGGCAGCTTTTTAGAACCCATTTCCTGCCATACATGGAGGCACAAAGAGGTAGAATTGTAAAAACGCTGCACTTCTTTTCCTCCTTTTTCTTCAGCAGGGGGAAGATAGCAACAAGAAAGAGAAGACAGAATTGGTATCAGATGTGAAACACTGTGAGAACTTTGGTTGCCCTGTAATCTGGCTGTGGGTTTTTTCCATGGCCTGATAGTGCCAGGCTGTCTATTATCTCAACTTTTGTAATTAAAATGTGTTTAGTCAGAAGTACCCATGTATTGCTATGCTCACTGACTGAAAATTTCACATCATCAGCCTCCCCTGCCAAACATCTCATGCACGCTGGGCTCAGCACCTGGAACCTGTGGTTTACAGCAGCTCCCTATCCTGCAGAAAGGAAATATTTGGATTGCAGTTGGGGCTTGCAGTGGCAAAGCAGGGCTGATGGTGGTGTGTGGGGATGTGCAGCTGTGCCAATGGCAGCAGCACACGGAGCAGGGGAAGAACTCAGCAGAAGGCTGCCCTGTTGTGTTTGTGGACTATCCACGCACCTGGCCAAACCTTGGAGAAGCCCGTGGCCAATCACCAACCAACAATCATTACTAGACCTTTAATTAAAGTGCATCATTTCTGATTGCTGATATTGCACAGTTAATTTGGTGTTGGTAGATCAGCTGTAGGGACTGTTGTCATGGGTGACATTTGGGAGTTCACAGTGCCAGATCATAAAAAGATTGGCAGCACACAGCAATATTGAGAATCTTACACCTGTAAAACTGTCACATCATAGATAATATATGTACTCATTGTCTCGCGAAGCAGATAAAGAGGAAGGTTTATCAACAAGAAAGGATTTTGCCTGCTTGACTTCTCCAAATTGAAAAGAAAGATCCATATTGGCAAGATCTTTATCAACTGAAGGCTGTTTTCTGAAATCAGCAAGGGCGTTTTTCCTTCTCAGGCTTCCTCTGACTGCTGCACTGGGAGATTGAGCTCAGTCTTTGCTTTTCTGTTTTGCTCCTTAGTGGGCATTTGCACATCATGAAATGAGCCCTTTCCTTTCAGACTGTACACAGGGGACAACTGGGTGTGGTTTCAGATCTGAATGTACAGTGAGGGGACAAAACTCAAAGCTCCTACCATTCTCAGGGTGGTACAGCAAGGTATAATGGACCCACATTTCTGAAACCTCAAGGCAGAAAGTGTTGCCCAGAGGACAAATATTGCAGGTAGATGATGTGACACATCATGACCAGCCAGCAAAGGAACCTCTGGAAAACATTTGGGTGAAATAAGGCCAGGAATCTTTTATTTGTTTTTTGCTTTGATGATATCACCTAAGCAGCAAGGAAGTATTCAAAACTATGGCTTTGATCTTGTTGGGAGTTAATGGGATGGTAAATGTAAGATAGCGATTGTGGGATGACCACTGTGGATGTTGTTCTCCCAGGAGGTCTTTTACACAAAACCAAAATATTTGTAAAATCATCCTGGGTGAGTAACCCCAGGAGCAGCGCAGCTGAACACATTGACATATCTGTTGGGTAGGAGCTGCCCAAAGAGTTTGCCTTTGGTTGAGTTAATTAGCCCAGCAAGAGCTTGCAAAGTTAGAGATTAAATTATGCTCTGCAGTTTTTGCTCAATGATCTGCACAATGTGGTTGCACTGGGAAATTATGCTTGATCTTGGAAACAAATCTGTCTAACCCAGCTGTCTGCCCGTGCATCATGCACACACTGCAAACTCCACAAGCTCTTTGTCGTGGCTACTCACTTCTGAGTCTGCTAAACTGCCCTTCCCGTTCCTTCTCTCAGTTTAAGATGGATCTGCCATTCCCTGAACCTTCTTATTTACCTTGTTTGGCTTTTCTCTCACAAGCTTGGCAGCCCTGCAATGATAAGGTTGCTAATGAAGATACAGAATATCAATGTATCAGAAAATAATGCACCTAATTACTATCCAAATATTAGTAGCCACTAATAGCACTGCTTTTATGACAAAGTAGAATGGGGTTCCTAAATCTCATTTCAGATTATCTTCAGGCTGGTAAGATATTTTCCAGAGTGCTTAGCCTTGGTTCTGGACTTCTGCCCTGGTGCTTATGGTCGATGGGTAAATGGAGAATGAGAGGATGAACAGGAAAGGTGAATAATTTGGCATAAATTCCTGCAAATTATAGTGAACCAGGGAGATTCCCTGGGGCAAAAAACATAAGACATAGGGGTTTTGTACCAGCTAACAATCAAGATAGGCAATGCTGTTAGGATTGGCAATGCTGTTATTTCTATTCCTGTAATTTCAAGTAGGTCTTAAGTAGAAGGTATGTATGTCTCCTGTTTGCTGTCTGCATAGCTGTGAATTTCATCAAGTCCAACGTAGTTCTTAAGCATTTAAGGAAGGAGCTCCTAAACCAGCAAAGTAAAAGCTGAGCTCTATTCAGAAATATAGCAACAAACAACTTCTGTGGGTATCATCTATCTCCAACTCTGCTTCTCTTGGCTTTGTGTGATACAGAGCACCATGACCTTCTCCTACACACCCAAAAGAAAGGATATTTTGCTTTCAAGAAACCTTTCAACTTTTCTTTGACATCCCCAAGGTGCCTAAATAACAGAGTCAAGTTGTCCAAACTTGAAGTCAACTTAGCCAGCCTTGATTTTTCCAGACTCGCACACCAATATGAAAAGAAATACTGGCTCAAAGTCAATAGGTTTATGCATGCACTCAGGAAGATTTAAGTCAGTGTCGAACACAAGTACTTGATTTCAGGTTTAGCTGAGTACAATCAAAACTCTTGTCAGATGAAAGTCTTTAATTAGATTTATTTTTTCCCCATGCTATGTCTACGGTAACATTTATATTATCCGTGAGAGCTGGTAATATCATTCTCCTTGCAGCATATTTACACTCCAACAAGCTCCTGTGTCAGTAAATGCACCCAGACAGAGCACATCAGTTGCCACCATCCTACTGTCAAGAGCTAAAACAAAAGAAAAAGGGCAAAGCTGTTAGTATATTTTTTCCAACAAACTGAAGAAAAAGAGTCAATCATGAGAGCAAATGATTGCCACTCCATGAAAGATAGGAAGATTGCAGCTGCAGAATGTAAAAGAATTTCATTGACCTGTTGTGGGTTTGAAAAGATAAAGGGCTTTCTCTAGAAGTGCTTTAAAAATACACACACACACAGAAGGGTAATAGAAAGCTAAAAAAGTTCAGTTGCAAGAATTTATATTAGCAGAGCTGTGATCTCTTCATGTGACCAGGGACATGTACTTGTCTCATAGCTGGTCAAGGAGTTTCTGAATGTCTGGGAAAAGAAGAGCAAGCCCTGTTAATTAAAGCTGGGACTGGGAGAAACGAATCGGTAAGGAAAAAACACAAGAGAGGTAATCAATGAGGAAGGACGATTTTGCTGGTAGACTGCAATAAGACTTTGAGGAAAAGGACACAGAACAATTGATCATCTGGTAGCTCCCTGGCTATCCAGAAACATGATGCTCTATTCACTCTGAGGGCACAAAGGTGGTAAACGTGGCAATCCTGCAGTCAAAGTTTTGAAACAGAAAGGAGTTGACACAGATAATTGTATTGAAGATGAAAAAAATCAAACATCGAAAACACCAACATGTATTGATAGTCACAGCATCTTTCTATCAGATATTGGGAAAGAAAAAAATGGAATAATGAACAGAGATAAATGTTGAATTTTCTAGTGTGATCTTAAATAACAAAGAATTGCGGGAAAAGGTTTCTCCTCAGCAAGACTGTTGGGATCAGGAAGCCTTTCTGATGAAAATAAAAGAATAAACAAGTAAAACAAGAAAAGGTGTAGAAAAGCACTAGATTTCTTTTTCTGAAGAAACCCTGAGGCAGCCTGCAGCTTATATGCCTGCATTTGAGTCATTTATGGGTGGAGATCCATTGAAATGGGAGAATACCCTGTGAAAGTCTAGTTGGAATGGTTTTGGACCCAAATCTTATCACATGATGTGAGTTCACATGTTAATCTTGAAGTCTGTTCTGGCCCCTCCAGGGGGCCAGGACACCACTGTGGTATGGTAAAATTCCTGTCAGAGGAGGTGGTCTCGAAAACTCATAACTATCAGCTGTTTATTAACAACTGAGACAAACCCTACATTTTTGTAGAAAGTGGATTAACCTAATTTTCAACTTCCATCGGCCCGGTATACCTCCTGGATTATTCTTTACGTAGGCTCTGGATTTTTAATTTTTGTTTTCTTGTAGTTTTGTTTTGTTTTGTTTTTTTCAAATCATTCAACACCATATGACAAGAGACCCCAAAAGCTAAACCACTGGGCCACAGACCAGATGGGGCGGCAGATATTACAGGACATAAATGGAAAGAAGAAGCTGAAAATTCCTAACATGCTGACTTCCTTCCTTATCTTCACCACTGGGGCTCCTGGGATATATTGCTGCCATTGAGGAAGTCACCTCTGAAACTGAAACCCAGAAAGGGCAAGTGCTGTGTTCTCCTTGCAAGTTGTTTTCACAGAGGTATTTATTTGTTTTCCATTCTAGCAGGGCAGCCACAGCAGTTCATTCTGCTTTTCTTCCTCTTGAAATTAATGTTGTAAGCAAATGAAAAAAGTCACACCTAAAATATTTCTCCATCTGTAAAAATGAGAATAATAACATCTCCTTCACAAGGTTGTTGTACATCCCAATTATGGGTTTGGCACACTCTGAGGCGCCTCCTCTCTCAGTGTGGCTTGCTCAGCTCTCAGTTCCCTCCCCACATATTTGCACAGGCTCCTCAGCAACTTCTCAGGTGCCCTGATTTTGTTTAAAGCTGGTAGTCTACAGCTCCTGTCTATCTTCCAAATTTCTAATCTATAATCCTGTACATCTCGAGTTTTACTCTGATGCAGACTTCAGAAGAATCCATTAAAATATCAAATGTGTTGGATGATTATTTAAGGGCTTTTTGTAGTAATATGCTCTAAAATTAAAACTTTAAAAGAGTTGTCAATGGCACTTGGGGACAGATATCAGTGGTGGACTTGGCAGGGTTCATAGTCGAACTTGATTATCTTAGAGGTCTTTTCAAGCCTAAATAATTGTGTGATTCTAATCATTGTGCAGCCCTTGGGTGCTGCTAAGTAAAATCCCAGGGCTGTCCAAGGGGGAGGATGCTCCACACCATGCTCCTTCAGCTGAAGGACCCACAGATACCCAATGCCCTGTGTCCTGTGCTCTCTGCATATCAAATTCAGAACCTGGACACTCTTCCTGAAACTTTATAAAAATTATTTGAAACAGACTCTTTTCCTTTTTCTTCTACTTCCTTCAAGCTGATGTGAATTTGGATAAATTTTTTTGCAAGTTTTATTCTTCCTTTCCAACATGAAATGTGACATCTGTTGACAGCTGGGTGATATTTTCTTGACAGGAATGGGTTTTTGGGGGGGAAAAAGAATCAAATTTGGTGACATGAAACATGTAACAAATTTACTTTGCTTTCTCTGAGGATCTTGTGGTGAGCAAATTTCATAAAAAAGCAGTTAGATTTCTGTTGACTTTACAATAAAATAATATCATGACAAGTTAGCGAACATTACTGTTGTGTAATGGAAGTTCATGTGGGCAAAAGATATTTAATAAGAAAATGTTTTAAAGACACTAAACCTAGATTAAAAAAACAAAACAAAATGCCAAACCTGTCTCTTATAGCACACTTCTCAAGGAAGGATATTTTCCTAATAACATTTTAATGCTGGAATATTCTCCATTATTGCAGACTAGAGTGAATTGCAGTTCAGATTGAAGGCAATTGTCTTTAAAAATCAGTGGGAGAAGGGATGTCAGTGGCATATTTTCTCCCTATTTGAAAATTGTGTTGCAGCTTTTCCAGGGCAGGGCAGGGCAGGGCAGGGCAGAGCAGGGCAGGGCAGGGCAGGAGTGCTCCCTTCCCTGGCTGTGCTTTGTGCCCCCCACTGGAAATGGCACCTAGTGCTCGAGGATAGAGACGCAGGTTTCCTATTTTATAGACATCCTTCTTACGAAGGGATGCTGTCTCTGCCATCCTGCACTGGTCTAAATCACAACTCCAGTAGGAAATAGAGATGCTTTGGTGAAACACTAGACTAAGGAAGGGAAGAATTCAACCCCGATCTCTGAGAAGTTCCTGGTTACATGATTTTCCCTGTGGCAATGGTTTACTTTTGAGGTCACCTTTCCACAAAATGTAGTTTCAACAACTCTGTTCTTTTTTTCAAATATTTGGAATATATTTGCAGTAGTTCAGGGGAGTCAAGACTGTGAGAGAGCAAATGAGACACCCACACCATCTTTGAACATCTCAGTTTAAATTTCCTTTTTCCTACCCAGTTGCAAATCTACATGCACTTTCAATGGAATATATTTTTCACTGATCTTCAGTATTTTTCACAATTAGATATTAGATCCAGTTTCACACGACAGTGTGAGCAATATGAGTGGTAGTGGCATAAGGGGACTTGCCACCAGCCCACCTGTCCCTTCCAGAGGGTCCCAGTGTTGTGCTAAGCCCCAGCTGCATCCCTTCTCCCACCCTCCTGCCAGCATTCCCAAATTGCTGCTTCCAGCATCTGTTTACTATGGTAGTTCTTCTCCCTTAAAAATGTGAACACCTTGGTGAATGTCAGACCAACGCTGACGGGATGAAAACCCTCAACAAAAAGATGATGATTACAGACTCATTAGGCCAACCTGTAGTGAAAGTGCTGTGACCAAATGTTCAGTACTTAGGGTGCCATAAATTTTCCTAAATGGGAAAGCAGCGTTTTAAGGCTCGCACTTATTCTAGGTCAGGGTCATTAGGGAAGGATTCTCTCCTGCTGTAACTCACGCGGCAGAAACAGAGGTTGTATATTTTGGGGTTGCTTAATTTTTACTTTTAAAAGATGGTCTCAAGCCAAAAAGCCTGGATGTGAACTCAAGCTTTGAATCCAGGTTTGGTGCTATCAAAGTTGCCTCTAACAGCCAAGGGCAGTGGAACACAAGAAATATTCCTTTCAGATTTGAATTTCAAACTTCCATCTGAAGATCTGGATCCTTGATTTTTGATTCACTAAAGATGCACAGTATCTGTACACAGGAGAACAATTTTGATTTGCACCCTTTTGCTATGTGGGGAGCATAAGTGGTTTTATGTTACTTTTTTTGTCTTTGTTTTCAAGGTCAAGCTGGATGGGATTTTGAACAACCTGGTCTAGTGGAAGATGTCCCTGCTAGTGACAGGGGGCTTGAAATGAGATGATCTTTAAGGTCTCTTCCAACCCAGGGCATTCTATGATTCTATGATTCATAAAGAAAAAGCATAGTGTTTTGACAGCAATTAATATTAAACATGCTGCATATATTATTGATGCCGATGAGGGCTGTGTAGATGAAGCCTGGGGTTCATGTTTCTTGGAGAGGTTTTTGTCTTTCATCCAAAATTGATTATTTGTTTTGCCCTGACTTTACTGCACCACATTAAACTCACTGGTACTGAATCCACTGCCCTGTGCCTGTGTGGGGATGAGCAGTACAACCTCCATGAAAGAAAGAGCAACCTGGAGAGGGGAACAGTGTTATTGATGTCTGTCCTGTAGTAAGAGGAAATGACGCCCTCTGCACCCTCCACTTGGTCTTCCAGAAGTGCTGGACATAACTCAGGTATTTCCCTGTAGGAAGGTCCAAATGGAAATCTTGGCCTCCTACAAGAAACTGTAGGTAATAAAAAATGGATTAGTCTGTGGGTACCATTCTGCTACGATTAATAGTGGAAATAGTGAAAATCTTTTTTTATATTAGTCTATGGGGTTGCTAAGGTTGGCCCATGTGTACCTGAATGTTAACTTTGCACAATTTTTTTCCTGTGTACTGCAGCTTTTTGTCAGCTGTATCAGGAGTTACTGTTCAGCTCTGGTCACCAGAGGGATAGGCAAAACAAGCTGAACAATAATAGAGACATTTGTGCAATTTCAACCACTCTCGCCTTTGCTTCTTGAGTGACAAGTGGCAGGAAGCCAACTTCTCAGTGAGTGTTTGGAAAGAAGGGACGAGCTCATTGTACTCCTGTTCAAAGTATGTCCACGGGTGAGGGAATGGAACAATTCACCAGTGCTGGAAGGCTGAGAGGGGACATGATCTCCTCCCTGAATACAGCACAGAGCTTAACATTGGCAACCAGGCAGAGCTGCTGAACTTAATCACAACACAAGAGGAAAACAAACAGGACAAATGTTCATTAACAAATGGAGCTTAAAATTGGAGGTGTTTTAACTATTACAGAGGTAAAGTATTGGAAACATGTTTAGATTTAAGTCCACATATCAGCAGAATTTTATTCCTAGAGACACTGTGTATTTGTCTGACCTCTTTCATTCCTTTCTTTAAAATGAAAAAATGACTCACAGAAATGCTCTATTGACATGGTGTCAGTCCCACGAGCTTGCCATGTTCTGCTGAGAAATAACTACAGCTCCACACTTATCCACCTCAATGTTACTCTTAGATTTGCACATTTGCTCTTTTTCTTTTTCTTTACTTACATTCCTGCTGCAATATCTTTCAAAGATTAAAGAAATTGCTATTCAAAAGGCAACACTACAATTCTATTTATATTCCCAGGCTCTTCACCAAAACTCAATACTACAATATAGTTTCTAAAAGTGAAAGAATTTGCGCTTTTTTTTGTAAAATATGTTAATATAGAAAGACTTTTGAAGGAGAAGGAACTTGAAAGACTCTCTAATGCTCTATTATTATCTAGTCCATAAAAAGGGTACCACAGCAGCATACCTTGCTGACTGTGCATATGACTATTTTTTTTTTTTTTACTATAGGACATATAAGGGAAAATGAATTACACTATCAGTCATTTCACAAAATGGTTCTGGGGAAAGATTAAGCTTCGCCTGTGCATTTCCCTGAAGCACAGTCATTTGTGTATATACATGAAGCAAAATACACCTCTACAATACGGGGTCATTATATAGAACTGTTTTCCACTAAATAAATATTCAGCAAATGGGCAATTTTGCACCTTTGCTGTTTTGCTTTGCTTTGCTTGAAGGCTTATTTTAGTTGCTCTTCTTCATACTCAGTGAAATATCACTTGAGTGAAGGACCTGGGAGCTCCTGCAGGTATTTCAGCTGGGAATATTGAAAAGGTGTCCAGTGTCTTGCTGTGATTTCTGGATCTGTTTTCAGTCAGAACACAAGTGAGAAACAGCATCTACCACCCCAATGGGTGCTGCTGGATTCCTTTGGGCTGCACCCCTCTACCTGCTGAGCATCTCTGGGGCTACAGGAACACGAGGGGGATGCACCAAAGGGATGGGTAGTAGTGTCAGCCCTCACAGATATTGCCACGATATTCCCTTATGCCTCTGTTAACAAACATAATATCTCTTACATACTTTAATCACTGGGGATTTTTTCTTTAATGAACCATATTAAAAAAAAAAATGTACTCACACACATTCACAGAGATATCTGCTGATATTAATCAGACAAGATATTGCATATGCTCCGAGCCATGGAAATTTCTTAGTCTCCAAAGGCTGTTACAAAAGTTGTGATCATTATTAAAGGAAAAGAAAGAGAAAAAAGAAAACAAGAACCTCAAACTGTCAAAGCTTCAGAAAGAGGTTTTTGAAGATTTCTGGAGGTCTCTGGGAGGCAATAGGGAGCACAGCTTCTGCAGGGTTCACTTCAGAGGAAACACACAGTGCTCCACCCAGCACCGTGACATGCTCATGTGGCAGTGAGTGGTACCGAGGCTACATAAACCAATATTCCATGGAATTGCAGCTGTTGATCTGCTTTGAAGCAAAGGCTGCAAACTTGTGCTTAGGAATCTTTTCTGCAGTCTTTTCACAGAAGGTTTTAGCACATTGCAGGTCTGGATGGATCCTCTCTAGGCTTGTTTAGTATCTGAAAGAAGGCAGAGCTTTGTGCTACAGGCAGTGCCCCCAGTGCCATATTTTGGCCCTCAGTGTGGGGCAGGGGAGGCATAAAATAAACCAGGGGAAAATAAATCACTCCTTTTCAGTCCTTATTTTGTTTTAAGAAAACTGCACACTGCCAGAAATGAAGAAACATCTGTGTTTTGTCATTTTTCTAGAACTGTTACTCTCTGAGTGCTGTCTGATGCATACCCTACACTTTTTTTTTATAGTTTGCATCTTTTTAATTATAAGATATTTCTTCTATCATTTCCAAGCACTGCTTACTTTTCCTGCCATTGTAAGATTATGGAAGTTTACAGGAGGTAAAGCAGTAACCATAAGATTGTTGAGGTGACTAGATAAACTAAACCACTAAAAAAACCTGTAATGAGGTATTAGAGCAGGGAGAAGCATCAGGCAGTTGTATCATCCCCGAGAAGTCAGTGAAAGCAGAGGAGTGACAGGACAAATTAGGTTCTATAAATTAAAATGCAGAGAAACTCTTACGAAGCATCTTGAATGTGTCATGAAATAAGAGGTCACTGAAAGATTGTTCTTGCTTGTCTCAATAGGATCCCACCAAACACAAAACACCGGCCTTGTGCTGGTGGGGTGATATATCTATTCCTCCATTACAACTTCTACACTTTTGTTTTGCATCTCTGTCAAGCACTGAACACAGCATCTTTACTCATTACCTTATAAATCTGCTAGAGTAACCTACGAGTCATGAAATTGTCAACGTGTATTTATGGAATAGGTCTATTTTATCAGGGCTTTTTCCTTCCGCATCATTTAGTGGTTGTAGACTGATACTTATTGAAATTCAGAAACATTTTCTGTAAATATAGGTTTATCTTGCTGTTATTTAAATATATGAGACTGTACTCTATGTGTGGCTCCCGATACTTACATGCAAATTTCTTTTAAAAAGATGACTAAGCCAATTTAAACTGAAAGTAAAGAAAACAGTTCTTTGCCGAGACTTGCATGCCAAATTTCAGCCAGAAAGGATTTTAATACAGAATTCTTAGGCTCATAAACCCTCAGAAACAGTATTTATAATGGACATTTTGACAGCACCTTCAGTACAGCAGTGAAAATAACACCACCATAATGAAAAAGAAATGATGATAAACAGAATATATTATAAAGTAGGGTCTAACAAATTCATAGCCTTTAGTTTTGTCAGCAAGCTGGTGACAAGCAGTGAAATACAAAACAAGCCTTAGCTTTTATATGAGAACAGCCTGAACAACAAAAGGACTTCTGTAAAATAGATTAAGAAAATATAACACCATCCTTACTGCATAAAGTACTATTTTCATTAGGAACCTTAATTCACAAATTAACACTAAGAGCACTTAGAATGGAAGACATGAAAAACATGGCTATCTGTCATTTTGGTAGTGTATTTTCTTCAAAAAGACATTCTTATTACATTTGCCAGGCAGGTTTGCTAATGCCTTTTGTTTAAATATTCATACGTGGGCTTTTGAGCCTGATTCCTGTGAAGAGAGACAGAGCCTGAGAGCTCCTGTTGAAGCTGCTCTGGGATGTGATCCATGGCACAACAGGGGGACAGACACAGGGGGATGTCCCGTCCTCCCTCCTGAGGCATCCCCGTGCCTGCTCATGCCTGAGCACACCTACCCACACACATATGTGCCCACAGGCTATTCAGGACCCTGGCCTCTGCTAAAATTTCCAAACCAAATACTGGGAACATCCCCTTCCCATATTTTTTAAGCAAATCTCTGTATTATGGCTTCCAAAGGTAGCAGGAGAAGATGGGTTCCAGTGGTAGAATGTTGTGAGGTTGGGGATAGAGATCTTCCCTTGTCCAGTGACACACCAAAATAACATCTCCATGTGAAGGCAAGGTGGAAACACTCACAGAGAAATAAATGTGGCTTTTGTATCAATTTTTATTGGCATGAATACAACTATTAGCTTGCATAGTGAGCCTGCCTGTGTAATAATATGTTAAACATGGGATCAGGCATTCTTGTATTGATGGAAAAACCTGTATGTAGTGGAAACACACATCTACAATAGAACTTGGGTTTTGTAAAAATGTGGAAGGTAAAAGGTATAATCTAGGCACTGCTTTGTTCCCACGTTTCATCTGCCTAATGTAATGTAGTATTTGATAAATAAAGTGTAAGATAAAAATTTCAGACCAAGGATGCCCTCCCTCTCCACTTGGAGCTGGGGGTTGGAACTGATTGATCTTTTAGGTCCCTTCCAACCCAAAATATTCTATTCCAGATAAAACTCCTGAGTTTGCAATGTATTTCATTTTCCTTTCAAGACAAATATCAAGGTTAAACCACTAGGAATACACATTGCTTCCTCTCGCTTCCAGAACCTCACTACAAGGCATGGCCATTTGTGGGCTAATATGAGCTGAGCTCTTCAAAGTGAAGAAACTGATTGCCTCCTATATAATTTTGTAAATACAAAGTGAGAAATTTTATTGTTTTTATTTTAAATTTTTCTTCACTTCAGCACTATCGTCGATGTCAATTTATATAATGCCTCTCTCTAGCATGTTGGCAATATATTTAGTAATCAGAGAAGCCATTTTAACCTCTCTATTAATTTGTTCCTGAGCAGTGTCCTCTTCACACTCCCAGCTGTATCCATCAGGTTATCTGAATTTCATGCATGATCCATGCTATGTAAAATATCTCCGCACTTGTCCCTCAGCCTCTAAGTCCTCGTAACCTTGGCAAGGTGTTCCTAGCACTTCAAAGTGCTGCATCATCTGTCCTATCCATGGATTTAAATTAAACCATCTGCATTGCTATTCTTGGCCAAGACATGACAGTGCCGAGGATGAGGCCTGAGGGCAGCGATGCTGGGCCAAGGTCACCTCCAGACTCCTGGGGACCACGGCTGGTCAGGGGACAGCGATGAGCCCCTGTCCCTCAGCTTCAGTCCCTCTGACTCTTGGTGCCTCTTCCCATGACACTGAGACCAGCTTGGGGAAAGAAGTAACCTCTGCAGAGATCTTACAACAAACAAGATGATAAACAGCTAAAACTGGGCTTTTAAACATCACTTTACACGCTAAACCACTCAGCAGCTGACAAATGCAACTTCCATTCATTAGGGTGTACCTGGGGAACAACAAGCTCTTCTCCTTTTGGCTGCTGACGATTTCCTTTGGCACTAACCACATTACCCACACATTATGTTCCATCTCTAATTTTCTATTAACACGTAACACTTTCTGGCCTCAGATGACCTAACCTGAATTCACTCTTCACTTGAATGAAGATTTGAGTGAACATTTCTTGTCTGGAAGCACTGTGGGTGACACCATCAGTTAATCAGTTTCTAGCTCTTCTGTTAAAATCTTGCAGATATTTTCCACCCAGCATGTCTAGTATGAATACGTTTTATAAATATCAAAACAGCTAGAAATTAACCCAAACTATTTATTGTCATGAATTTCAGCTTGTGCAGCCATCTTCTCTTTGACTTTATGAGTACATGCCTGTCTTGAGCAGAATAGTTCTTAATCCTCTGTCTTGCTCATCTTACTCCTCCTGCTTTCTCTGCTGTGTCAAACATAAACTTCTTGTTTCCTCCTCCAAAGCCGTGTCGTATCCCCACCCCTGACCAGATCATACTGCTGAACTCCATTTTTAAAGGATTCATTTTTCAAGTTGGCACTTTGATGTTTTCTCCCATACTATCACTCCCTCTTTGCAGGAGCTTCCCATAAACATGAGAAAAAATAACTACTCCTCCTCCAGAATGTCCCTCAAACCTCTCTTTTCATGAAGTGACTGTTTTTCATAGGCTGTGGTCACGCTGAGATGTACTGCACACCGTGTTAATCAATATTACCTCATTGCTTTCTCGTATTCACCATTCTTTTTTATTTATTTCTATATTCTTGCTTGTCTTACTTTGAGATTAGAAAATCATCTTTATGTCCTGCATGTTCACCTTATTTAGATAGCTGCCCACCCCTATGATGAGGTCTCTTAGGCAATATAGTGACACTAAAAATAAAGAGTTATAGGCTTATAAAGACGTCTGCAAATCAGAAGCACTCTCCTAAAGGGAGCAGAGTGGAAATTTACTGGTGAACATTAAATCTCAACTGTTCTCTGATTTTAAAAAGATGGTGCACCCAGACTCAGATGGAGATGTACTGGTGAGCAGCATGTGGTTTTTCATTAAGTATAGAGATATACTTTGAGTTATAGCCATGACTTGACTCATGTTTTATAGGAGAAAAGCATAGACCCTTGATAGGATTAATGTCTAGGTAAATATTCCTGTCTCTGTGAGCCCAGCATTTCTCCCAACAAGGGGTCATACTTCAGTGCTTATTTCTGGAAGCGGACAAGGAAGCGGATTCCCAAAATGCTTTTCTTCCCTCTTCTTCAGGACAAATGTTTCCTGGTTGAATACTACATGTAATATAGCATATGTACTTGAATATGGAAGAGTAAGTAATACAAGGCTCCCCACCTTTTACCAGTCACTGTCTGCAACCATTAGGATGAAAAATTGTAGTTGTTTTCCCATCTTACACTGCTCTGCATAATAACTAATACAGGTTAGGCATGGCAGGAGATACAGGATGCATCACTGTAATACATTTTAGAGACAAAACTTTACGCTGTGTTATTGACTAAAATGCCCCTGTTAAATTGGTGATGATACCACTTCCTTTTTATCTTAAGGACAAAAAAGTGATAAGCTCAAATTTTTTTAATACTTCCTTTCATGTAGAGACGATGGAATGCCAAAGAAAATCATGCAAACAAAACCTTCATCAGTCAGTCCTGGAGGCCAGCCAGGGACCAGATAATTTGGACAAGACCATAACGGGCTGGATGAAAGAATGGGAACAAGGTACTGCTCCCAGGCTTTGTAAAATGGTTGTAGACAATCTGTCCCTTTCTAAAATGTTGTGGGTTTTTTTGGTTTTATTGTTTTTTTCCCAGACTGAAAACACAACCTAATATCTTTTGCCTAGTTCATTGGAAAACTAAGTCTTANTTTTTCCCAGACTGAAAACACAACACAGTTCATTGGAAAACAAAGTCTTGAGAAGAAGAGTAAGAAAACCCATGTTTGCTGTAATGCTGCTATGTTATTGAGCCATAATATGGCACAAAAAATACACCACTTAAGAATCTGCTTTTTAAGAGTTGCCAGGGTTTTTAACCTTGTTTTAAAATGCATGAGAGACCTCTTAAATGTATTGCCTCAGTACACTGCAAATCTATTCATTTAGCAGTTGTATCAGACATATTTCTTTGTCAGCCACCCATTTAAGACGGGATCATCTTAAAAGGCACTGACATAAATTGTTGCGCAGAAGATCGATCAGTTTAAAAGGTTTTTCCTTTTAACAGATCAGATATCTATTATATCTCACCACTTGGCATATGGAATTTCCATGGAATAATTTCAGTGTTTAATCACTTCTTTAAACACATATTCATTTTAAAAGATTTCCGCCAGATTCCATGATCACGGCTTACTGAAATGAGTTTTATGCTTGTATGTTGTATCAAGCAGATGTGACCAAATGACCAGGACATTCATCCTAAGAAACCAGTTAATTTATCTGGGAGAGGCCTTTGGTGCAAAAGTAGGGGCTCAGTATTCAGCTGAGGTAAGGAAAAGCAGTTTTACAAGGTAGGTCACAAATTCTCAAGATTTTGCTAATTATTCCTCAGCATACAGGTGAGCATTACACAGCTCTAGAAGTCATGGCAGAGCAGTTGGTGGGATCCACCCCATGTAAATCACTGAATCAATTCTTACAGATGTGCAAAGGAGTGCACATGGACTGTTGCTCTTTATTGCTCTGAAAATCACAATTTTGACAGATACGTAATTGCTATTGTTTTTTGAAATTAATTAATAAGAAAGATGCTGAAAACAGCAGTCTGGTAAATAACTTAAATTGAATTCTAAGGGCAAAATTCTGCCAATCATTAGTCCCATTGGGTGACACCTTTCTCCACAATCATTCCATTGATTTGGCTGAGATTACTGTCGAGGTTTACATTGGGTGCCACACAAATAAATGACAGAGCAGAACTTCACCTGAGCACTGAAACATGGCATCAGGGTTTCTTTCTCTTCCCCTCCTTCCCTTCCATCTTGCTCAGGCTGAGGGACTCCATCCCTTATCCCAAACCACCAGTGCTTATTCTGTAGGGGTATCAGAGGTTGGATGTGCTACTGCTGAGCATCCATAACAGTAATATTGTTTCCTTCCTCGCTGGGGACAGCCTGGAGATCAGAGCAAGTTGTCATACCCAGTGGTCACAATCCATTTCTCCTCTGGAAGATGAGCATCCAAATCCCAAATAACCATCCAGCTTTAATGTCAGTTGAATATTACAAATAGTGATTAACAGAAGAATAAAGTTTCAGCAATAGACTTGGTTTATACCATTTCTTCTGTATGAATTCTGACTATTTATTTTTTCTCCTTGACCTGATAAAAGAATTATTTGACAGCTCCACAAACTTCAGACTCACTGAGAATTAAACAAACTAACTGCAGTAGAGCTATGATCTCATCAGCCTCCCACACATTTACTTTTGTGTTGTACTCATTTATATTGCATGCCTAATTAGTCAGGGGACATGACAATTACAAAATTAAACTACCAATAGATTTTCTTGTGTGCTTAAGGCTTTGAAAAAAAGAAACAGAATCAAAAAGAAAGGATTATGAATCAGAAAGTTGCTGGAAATTTTATAACCACAGTCATTTCTATTTAGAAGTCATTCAGTTATCTTTTCAAGCCCACCAATGGATTTTTAGTCTGAGTCTCACAGCAAACCTAGATTTATACCACTGCTGAGGGATTTTTTTTTATTATTTATGGTTTGTTTTCTCACAAAAGCCATATATAGATTTATTTTTTTTTTAAAGCATTTCCATCTTTATTCCTTTTTTTCAGCATGCTTCCATAATCTGAACAGGAACAAAATGTCACATTTTAGATGAGTTAGACAGATTCACAGAGTTTCGAAGGCAAGAATATCTCCATATGAAGGGAAGTTCAAATCCAAACTCAGACATTAAGCTGCAATTCCCTCTGAAGATTCACATACCACACATTTAATAACAACCTGAACTGACTCCATGTTTCTTAAATCAGACAATTTTCAGTATTCCAGTAACTATTTACAGAGGAGCTGTGCACTTCACACACAGTGCACCAATGTTCTCATTCCCCTGAACCTTTTTTCTCTGCTAGGACTATGCTCCCCTTGAGCTCCTTGTTGACTGATACAAATTCCTTTTTGACGTTTGTTGATTGCACTTGACACAAATGTCTGCTGGGGACAAAAGCTGCGTAATTCAATGAAGATTCATTTTCTAAAGCCACCGAACTCCCAAGTGACAGAAGGGACACGTGTCTAAAATTATTGTTTTCCTCATCCTTGAGGATTCCTCTTTATATCTCTGACCTTTTTCAGTTTGTGTGCATACAAGTGTGTATGTACCAAATCCATCTGGGGAGTAGGAAGGAACAGGACGCTTTTCATGCTTTTGTTGTGTTTTCTGGACTCTCAGCACAGAGATGTCCTTCATAGGAGATCTCTTTATGCAGCAATCAGATTCCTATATTATATTCTGTTCTCCTCACAGTCAGGACAACACTAATTGCAGCTTGAACTACAAGGGGAGTAGAAGTCCTCCCAGCTCAGAACTTTCTCAGCTGCTCCTGAGGTATCCTGAAAAATCCTGTCCAGAAAATCCATATGTCAGAAGTCACAGAGAGCAAAGACATTTGTTCTGCATAGGTCAGACAGTCTGTGCACTAAAACTGATAACAAATAGCCATTTTTGTTTGTTCTGTGTCCAGTGAGGCTGGATGAATTGGTAACTAGCCCACCCACAAAACTATCTGCTTTGCATACCTTCAGTGGACATATTTTCCCTCTCCTAGTACATTTCCAGCTTCCTTCCTGCTGGATTTTAACAGAATTGGTAGAAGTCTCTATTTCAGTTGTGTTCCAAGTGGCTCTTGGGAGGCACTGGCAGGGGAAGTTTGCTGTTTCTGGGTCTTGCTGTGTCTCCATGAGTGCCTGAGGTAGGTGCACACTTTGTGAGCTCAGGGTGGCTGTTCTCTCACCTGGAGAATTGCAGGTGTTATAAATAAACCCCACAACTCAGATTGTCCCATTGCCACATCATTGAGTAGTCTCTTCTCTTCTGCACCTACTCCAGGCCAACACATGTTCAAATGACCTGTTTATATTACACCTGTTGGATTCTCCTGGAGAGCCTCCATTTCTCACTAGTCTCAGAATGTTCTTACTATGTATCACTACTACTTGGCCATATTTCTTCCCTTTGCTTCCAGGATTATATTGTTTCTTACTATCCAGTAAAACTGCAATTTGAGAAAAAATAATTACAAACAATGCCTCCAAATGCCTAGTGAACTTTTTTCCTACATCACAGTTATTAAATTGTTTTTGTCAGCCCTTGCATATTTTTTTTTCTCTTTCATAATACTTTATGGAATATATATACTTGACATGAGATCTATCAGTGTGTCTGGATCTTCAGCAAGTGTTCTAGTCATAAGCACAGAAAACAACTTGCTGAAATATTTTCCAAACATTCTCCTTCTGGTTTTCTATTGAGTACCACTCACAAAAAAATTAGAAAGAAGTGAAAGCAATCTATCAGGAAAATGGAACAAATGCAGTTGAAGGAAAAAGATCTGTGTTTGGGGACATTTGTATCAGACTATTGGGGCTTTAGTTATGTGCCCAGGCAGAGTACATGCCCTAATAGAGCAGATAAAGAAGTGGGATTTTGAATTAGTTCCTTCAGGTTACAATTTTTATTGGCAGGTGCAATGAGTTATGTGGCACTTGGTATGTACGAATGATGAACAGCACTTTCATGTACATAAGGTGATTTTGCAAACAGATGCATGGCACACATTGGGAATTTATAATATAGCATTAAAATTTCATTTCTAACAACATCAAACCTACATTGTAGGACACTTTTCCAAAAAAAAAAAAAAAAAAAAATTAGTAAGATGTGCTATAAAAGTAGGCAATAGTTCCTAATCACAGAGAAGGAAGAATCCTTTGAATAATCATGGAGATTTGTGCCTACAGTAGTAGTACAATATATATAAATACTCTGTAGTATTTCAGAATTGTTTCTAACTTGGGGAAAGCAGTAAAAGCCCCTCAGGAAAAGCTGGCATACTGTATGCAAAGGCAGGATAAAGATTAATACGTGTTTTCAAATATATATAAGAACAACTGTCAGTAGAATAAGAATTCAAACATTTCTTGTATTATGCTTGAAGGCATTCAAGCTGCCAGCCAATAGGTAAAACGAGAAACTTCCCATTTTGCTATTATATTGTTGTGCTGTATAGGGCTTTTCTCTGAAGTATCTGGTAGGGGTTATTGTCAAAATCCTACTTTGAGCATCGCTCCAGCTTAACATGAGAATTTCTGTGCTCCTGAAACTGGGACATTCTAATTATCTTTCAACATTACAGTGCTGTTCTACCAAACCCACTTTAATCTATAATAATAATAGAAAAGAATCATAAGCCAAAAGACTGTTTACAAGTTGACACAAATGACCCAATCTTTGCGAAGAGCCATGGTGGGGAAAGTGTGAAAAATGTACTTCACAGAAGCATCCTTGGCAGAAGACGTGAATTCAATGAAAAGGTTTAAAACATTTCAACGAAAGCCTGAATTGGATGACAGAGCTGCAAGAAGTTTATCTTGTACCAAAAGAGGGAACAGAAAAGATCTCAGAAAAATACAGTACATATCTGCTCTGTTACCAAACAGACTTTAAAATAGCAAACAGAATCAGCAGACAAATGGCAAGAAAATGCCTAAACACAACAAACTAACCTCTGCAGGATTCTTCACGGCTTTATTCCCTCAGATATGACCTGTGATTTGAATGTATATCAATATTTTTCTAGCAGTTGCAAAGGTCCATTAGCCAGATGCCATTCTTCATAACAAAACCATTATAAATATATGGCCTCAAAGTGCTTTTGGCCAGAGTCCAGCAGATCCCATCTTTCAGCAAGCCATTTCAATAAAGGAAAAAGAGAAAGAAAGAAGGAAAATCTCTTTTCAAGCGTGTCATATCTCCAAATCTAATAATGAGTAGTGGGACAGATCAGGCAGGTTTTGTACTGTCCAAAAGTTACAAGTGAAACCTAGGAGAGTCTTTAATGAAGTCTGAGGGCAGCACAATAGGAAACCACGATATTGCCCTCAATGCTGCTGCCTTGACAGCATTTCATTTCTTTTAGGGAAAGAGAAGTGAGGTTTGAAATTCCACACTCAGAGAGGAAATGTCCTGCAATATTGCAAACTAGATGAAGACAAACAGAAATAACTATTTTATAAAGTTTCCTTGATCTTTCTTTCATTATTTTATCAAAGTAAGAGAAATGAGAACAATTGTTTTCACGTCACCCTGAAGTAAACTGTGCTTACCAGTGCTTAAAGAAAAGCCAACACAGTTCACCAATACTCTGCATCTGAAAATCGACCTTTCTTAGCAAAATAAAGGGTATGAAAACCCTCTGATACTTTAAAAGACGTCTGACAACCAGACCTCAGCTAGGGAAAATATTCATTTTCACATTTTAGATGTCAGATGTTAACATTCTAGCATAAGCAGAATGGCATTTTAATTGTGAACTTATTAAAGTAAAACATATTTTAATGGACTTTGTTTGGTAGTTTTTGGTTTGTTTTTTTTTCTTACCAAACAAGGCACAATATGAAATCAAGCAATTCCAGTAATATTAAGGGGATCATGAATAATTGGCTGATCAACAGCTGAGATTTTCCTTACACTGGGGGTGTCAGATGCAGTTTGGATTAAGGCAGAGAAGAGATACAAAGGCACTTGGCAGTACATATTCACCCTGTAATACAAGCATAAACAGATGCAAATAAGTAATTAAAAATGTGTGAAGATTAAAAATCATGGACCCCTACCCTTAGTGCCACAAAAATAACCCTTACAAAAATTTATAACTGCAGAGAAAGGTCTTGCCCTTCAAATAGCTTGGAAAGTCCCTAAAAAATTTCTATTTCCCTAAAACGTATGTTTGTTCTCCCTCCCCTCAGGAAAGCTGAAAAAAGACCTATGCACATACAAAAATAAACCACAAATCTGAATAGAAAAGATGAAAAAAAAAAAAATGAGGGATTGAAATTTATCTTATATAGTTATAGCAAAGCACAAACTCTATGATTTAGCTCAGCAACAAAAGGAAGGCATCAGGGAGGGCTCAGCAAGCTCCAGACAAGGCAAAAGCACTTCAACCAGAGGTCTCAGAGTTATGAGAGACCCCACAAAAGCAGTCATGGGAAGGTAACAAACATGTGAGCCTGTGGTAAAAGAGACTTTGCCTACATGTGTGACACGAAACCCAAGGAATAAACAGATTGTGTCTAAACGCTGCAAAAGCTCTTGGCTCTGTAGAAGTTCTGAAGCAATTTGTGGCTGCAAAAACGTGTGGAGAGCAGGGGAGATCCAGGGCCAAGTCACTTCTGCTGCTGCTGCTGGACCACACATGCTGTGTGGCTTTGAGTCTGTCAAACGATGCATCAGGGTGGCTCTATGTGGGTGTCAGTCAGGTCACTGATGCATTGGATCATGTTAGCTCTGAGCTTAATGAGATCTGAGCTTAATCTGATCTCCTGAAGCCCCTTCTCTGGCCCAAGCATTCTGGTACTTGGCTTTATGCAATGCAGACCTGTCCTTTTCAAATCTGCCTTCCAGCAAACCCAAAAGAGCAGCAAATATTGAAATATGATGTGCTGGCATAAAAGCCCAAAACTGCTGAGCACCAAATCCCCACCCCTGCTGAGAGAAAAGGGTCAGGGTTTCAGGTAAGGGCCTATTTTGAGTGTCTGAACCATCAGGTTTGGGTTATCACAGCGAGGCACTAATGTATTTGGCAGAGAGGAAAATGATAGGTATTCATTTCAGTTCATGATTTTTCAATTTTTAATTTGGTTTTAAAGATTTCTCATCAGCAGCATATTTCCCAATTTTTCCACTGTCTGAACCTGTCACACAGCTCTGAACCAAAGCCAGACCACATACATTGCCTCAAATTAATGAGAAAGGTGAAATGAGAAAGTTCTATCTCCAGTGAACTAAATAACAAAGCTCTGTTGCAAATACGCCAAGCACATGAACAGAACCCAGACAAGGTGAAGCCATTCCTAACAGTTCTGAGAACCACTTATTTTACAAAAGAGTAAAACTTTCAAAAAACCATTTCAAACTTAGTAAAAAAAAATAAAATATAGCGTTTTAAGGGCCTTGTCCCCTGCTCTATTGCGGCATTAGGGACATTGGGAAATTGTATAGTGGCTGTAAGTTCAGGCATGGTGACTCAGCTGTGCTGCAGCAATTGAGTGAGCCTTCAGGCCAGCTCAGGATAAGGCTCAGTTCAAGAGAGGTTTGTGTTTTCCTTTAGAAACCCGTGAGAACATGATACTTGGATTGAGAGACTCATCTCGAGAAACAGCTCTTTCTTTTCAAAACTGCAGAAGTTATTTGGGGAGTGTGTACTCTGGTCCTTCATATTTAATGGCCATAATGCCTCCATTGTGTGGTTGTCATTAAATATAACATTGCCCTCCAACCTTTGAATTACCACTAGAAGCTGCCATGAACAATTTATATGCCAATCTTGATTCCCAGAAGAAACTCAGGCAGAAGCTTCTCCTTTTAAAATGTTCAAATATGCTTTGTATCAAAAGAAAAAGAAATATATTTGTGAAGTACTTACCATCGATTACAAACATCTGTGGCAAAATTAAGTAGTGGAAGGCTCTTTTATATCCAGAAACTTTAAAGAATTACCAAAAGTTGAAATCTGTCAGATATTTTAAGTAGATTTATAACAGAATACTGTATCTCTGGCTTTAGCATCTCATATGTACAAAGCTAAACTGGCAGAATTAAAACTATTCATGCTGGAAAATCCCACAGTGTACTTATCAGACTCCAGGAATAATATGCATAAATGAAAGAAGTCTTATGATCGGGAGGGAATTAAAGAAAAATCTGATCCTCAGTGTTGGTGTGTTGTTAGCAAGTGTGAGTCCTGTGCACCTTTCCAGACCAGAGCCTAAAAGCATGAGGTGCAACAAGTGCCTTTTGAAATCAGATAAGGTTATTCTACATTCACTATTGTGCATGAACCACTTGCTTTATGCAGGATTTTGACAGTGGGAAGTGTTATGCATTACTTTAAATAATTAGATTTATTTTTAAGCCCTTAAAACTGCTTTTGTACTGCTTGCGAAGGGTTTTGTCTTGTTTTTAGTCTTTCTCCTCCCACCCATCTACCACACCGTTTTTAATCCATTTATTCCAAAGAACAATATAGCAATATCTTCCTCTGTTTATATGACCAAGAATGGCTCTCCTAAGCATTTTGAATTCTTGTAGAGGCTGCACATCATATTCAACACCAGGAGAACTGAGATGGACACTGATGCATGTACATTAAATATTGTGCTCTGCTTGCAGGATCCCTTTCAAATTAGGGGACCATGGCATGGTCCCCATGGGCCAATGCCTTGAGACAGGATTGCATATGGGCACAAGAATAAAGTAGTTAGAAGAGCCAAAATGCCACTGTGCTCTGCATATTTTATGTGCTTTAATTGTATTATATTGATTTGAGTCCATTATAGCCTGGTTTGTTACTCTAATAAATTACATTGTTCTTTGAAACAAGGATGGCTTAAGATTGAAATATTATATTAAAACTTATATCTGACTGGCAGACTTCAAATGTGATATTTACCACTGACTATGGAGAAAGTAATCCTTGAAAGGTTTTCACTCTTTAAATGAAACCTCTAAGTCAGAATATACAAGTTTAAAAATGGTCCTCAAGCATTGGCTAAGAGTGGGAGGAGAAGAGCAGAGGGAACAGGCATTTTCAGGCTGAGACTTGCAAACAGGACATGGAAGCAAGAGAAAAGAAATATCTTTTCATTTAGATCTGAGGAACAGAAGAGGTTTAGCTTTTAAACCGTAATAAAGGTTTATTACGATGTCTTTCTGTTTATATTTTAAGTTGAGGTTTTGGAAGATTTAATAAGTGAAAGAAAAACAATTTTCCAACGATGTATCTGTATTAAGCATCTACTGTTTAATTGATTGTATGCTTTATGGGGCAATTCATATGAAATCAGAAGCTAGAAGAATACAGCATATAAAGATGAATGATTTTTATGACGGGGCTTGATTTTTTTTAAAGCACAACAAAAGAAAACAATTTTCAAAGTAAATACCATGGCAAGACTGAGAAAGTAGGTTTTAAAAAAAAAACCAACCAAAAAACCTTGCTAGGCACCATACATTTCACATATCCTACATGTTTTTCTGGAAATATAAAGGTTTTTTTTAGGTGAAGTAAAAGGGAAACGAGGCATTGTTGGAATGAAAAACTGTAAACAGGAGCTTGGAGTAGATTAAAAAAAGAAATTTTGTGACAACATACACATTTAAAAGATGAAGGTGAGCCATCACCATGAGATGAATGCCTCATTTTTTAAACCCTATGGGAGTTGTCTTTGATGAGCAGCAGCACAGTGACTGCAGGTAGGTGCATTTTGACAGGCAAAGAGCTGCACTGTACTAATTCACTCTGTCAGAAATTCCCACCGCAGCACAGAAGTGATTTTGTGAGATTTAGCTCCTGGGGTGCAGCAAGTCTGGCATGGAGACCCTGCAGAAATAGGTGTTCAGTGGCAGAAGAGCAAGGTGCCACTGAATAAGGAAATTTTGTCTTTACAGCCCAGACAAACTACTGAACATTGCCCTCAGACATGAAGGATTTTAAACTTTATGCAAACTTATTCATAAAAAAAATAAGCCTTATTTAAAATATCCATAGACATCTTTTAAAAACACCACAAAGAGATGTAAGCAACAGAAATGGAATTTTGGCAGTTGTTCAAACCTGGTTGTATTTTGCTGCTTATGATTTTTATATATAGCAGCTACTTTTTTTGATTACTTCTTCTGCCTTCTGGTGAGTCTGACAAACAAATGTATCACCTGACAGCAGGTGTGAAAGCAGCTCTAGGTGGATTCCTTGCCCCAACTTTGGACTGAGGCGGGACTGAGGCTGAGGAGCTCCCTGTGCCATGCAGACAGGAGGAGCTGATTCCTGCAGTCCCTTCCAGTCCCTCTCCCCATCGAGGTTTCCAGACAGCCCAGGACTGTGTCACTGCTGGAGTTACCACTGGGACTGACATTATTGAATTGGCCATTCATCATCTTTGACACGGGGGCTATTTCAGAAAGTACTGCTTTGGCACATTCAGGAATAATCATATCAAAGTTGGGGCTGTGCTTTGTTTCAGAGGGAGGTCATGCAGACAATAATAATGCATCACGAGTTTTTGCTCTATTGTAATGCTCCCTATGCCTTATATATGTGTCCTGGTACTCCTCTGAAACTTTCCAGGGTCGGGTGTCAGGGCTGTTTGCCTTCAGAGACAGCCTGCATGCAGAGGGCAGGCAAAAAGTAGAGAAAAATAGGGAGCAACGCAAAAGAAAACAAGAAGAAATAAAAGAAAAGTCATGTGGAAAAAAGTAGGATTCTTATACAAAATTATGTGTTTTAATATATTCAAAAGAATTCACAAGGAAAGTCAATGTTGACTCGTAAAAATCTCAAACTTATACACCAATATGCAAACTGCCATTATGCATTCAAAACAACATATTATGTTTCATTTATAAAGGCACATGTCACAGTCACAGGCATAGACACTACAAAACGGTCTGATTTACACAAAATAGAACATACATACACCAAATTGTAAATATAAACCTTAATGTTTTCAATGCAATCAGAAGGCCTGCCTGTACACCTTTCATACTAATAACAAAATTATGCTTCCAGTAGGCATAAGATTGGCTCATAATGGCCTAATCCCACTGATTTTCCTTACCTTGGCATAGTCTGACGTAAGCCTTATGAATAATTCCACGGGTGTCAGGAAAGATGCAGCTGTTAAAATGCTAAGCCAGGCCTGATCATTACATTAGCCTGAAAACAGTGACTTAAAAATGTGAGTTCTCAGAACTGACGACTGGTGTTAAACCTTTCAGATCAATTTTCTCAAGATCTTCTTCACCAAAACTTAAAATTTGCATTTTTTCTTCTCTTTTTCCTTTCTCATTCTTTTCCCTCTTGAAAAACTCAGTTTCCATCAGCAATCATAGCTCATAAAGGAGGTTTAAGGGGAATATCAACTGAGACAAGAGTTACAATAAACATGCAAGAATCAGTAACATGGAGTTTTCATGAGATCTCTTCATTTATCAAGTGCTGTCATAAGGAGATACAAACTCTTCAGTGTCACACAAATGGCAATATTTTGTCTTTTCATATTAGTGCAAAGTGAACTTGGAGCTCAAGAAACCTTACCTATCTAGTTATGTTACATCCTGATCACAAAGAACATACACTTGACAAGCAAACCAGCAGAACTGAGATGGTTTCAGCCCTTGCTTTCAGTGTGCATCATAAAAAACCACCAAAACCCAGTTAATTACATCTACCGCTGTCTGCTTCACAGGATATAAAAATATATCTATGCTTCTTAGCAAAAGCATTAGGGCTTTGACCTACTGGAATTTTGCACTGAAAATAAAGGATCAAACAGCTCTCTCAACAGTCAAAGACCAGTTTTCCTTCCACTAAGGTAACAGCAACATAAAAACTGTGGGGTATTGTTTATATTTTTACTGCCCTTATAACAATGATGGAAAAAAGACATTAAAATTGTCCCAGGGAAAAAAAAAAACAAAACAACAAAACAAAAACAAAAAAAACCCCTGAGAAATATCCTTATGCATTCTGTTTTCACTGGAGATTAGGCATTGAACATTTCATCAACTGTCCTTGATTTCTTATAAGCAAAGCACTCTTATGAGTTAAACTGCCAACAAAAACCCAACAACTGCACTCACTTTCACTGCTTTCAGATTTTGTCAAGGAGTTTTTTTACCCTATATACATAAAGTTATGGTTTAATATTTTAATGGCAGCCAAAATAATCCTTTTTCTGACACAAAAAGCTTCCCTGGAAAACACAGAGTGGTAGCTGATAATGAGGTTAATTCAATGTTTTAGCCACTAAGAGTGATGAAAGAGGAATCACAAAGGTGCAGGTGTTACTCACAGTGCCAAGCTGGAGAGCGAGGAAAGGCTGAGGGTGAGGATGAGGAAGGAGGAGGTGATGCATGGGTGCAGATGAAAACTCCTCTTCCAAAATGCATGTTCCTCCAGGACCCTACAGACAAAAAAGATAATAATTTCTGTTTAAGCAAATCACCACCAAAATTCCACTTATAGATACTATGACAATTTGAGATCCCAGTGAAACTGAGCAATTAGCTTCCCAATTAGAAAAAATGTCAGGATCATGACTGGAGCAAAACGTGAATTTTGAAACTGTGGAGTTATAACCAACAAAACAGTGTCTGTAGCACATCTCAGTCATTAACTAAAAACCAACCTCATCCTCCAAAAGGCATTTTTTCCTTGTTTCTAGTGGCAGGAAGCAATCTTCCTCCCTTGTTTCCTGGCTGCACTTCTTCCACATCTCAAAGGTGAGCCTGCACCCATCTGTTCATGACACTTTTAAGACCCTATGTTGCTTTGACAAAATGAAAGGTTTCTAATTGTTTCTTCATATTTGTTTCTTGGGGTTTTTTCCCCCATTTTTACTATTTCAGTGCAAAATTATCCTCAGATGAAAGAGAGATGAAATTCAAGCCTGTTGCCATGTTATAAGATTTAAGATTTACTCCTAGATGTTGACTGTGGGATCACAGCTGATATATGGCCACCTGAAATTACTTTGCACATTAAATGTCCAGTGATGGTATTTGGCAGGGATTAGATTTCCAGTTGAAGTCACACATTCCAGAGCTTGTTAGAACCACATAAACCAAAATCTATCTAAATTGATTCAGGTATTATGTAAAAATCCTCCAAAATACAAAGACCTCCTAAAGTACTAAAAAATGTACTATGTAAATTTTCCTCTAAAGCAAGCAAGATAATATTTTTTCTCTGTCTTTACTTAGAAGAACAACCCAACGCAAGCCCCAGGTTTTCATTTTTGAAAATAAGCCCATATCTTCAATGGAAACTCTGAGGAAAATGTTAATTTACGCTTAAGAAGACAAGGAGTCCCTTTTACATAAATCTTCTTTCTTCCCAGTAGCTATTAAGAAAGGCAAATGAAAGCTCTTGGAACGTAAAGGATGCAAACCCCATCACTTTCACTAAAAGTTTCCTTGGAACAAAAATGAAAGCTTTATGTTTGATGAGCACCAGAAGCTTCAATTTTTATGTGGTGTCATTTACGTCTCATGTCAAACAAACAAAAAAGAGGAATTTTGGCATAAAATTCTCCAGTAATTTACCGCAACACTTATAACTTATTCAGGAGGTACCTGGTAGGGAACCAGTGACTTTGCTGAAACTGGAAGGAATTAGTACATCTATTTATTAGCAATGAGAGCTTCATTTGGATGAAATGCTAATACTTTGGTCAAGCACTGCTGTATACAAAATGGAATTTTAGAGATAGATTTGCTGTCTCATCATAAAGCACAAAAAAATTTGCATGTATAGCCTGGAATTACTCTGTTTTATCCATGATACTACACTCACAACAACTAGAATATAATTTGTCATTTCTTCCCCTTACACTAATTGAACTGACACAGCTCTATTAAAATGAGTCAAATCTAATAACAGCATTTCAATGGATGGGAAAGATATCTGCTTGTTTTTCTTAAAAGACAAGAAGGGGGAAAAAGATATTTTTGGGTTGGCTAAGCATCTATTCCCAACACATAATAAGGTTGTTATCAACCAGAAAAGCCTATTAAGTTAGAAAATGAATACTGAAAGCTTTCTAATTAAACACTTTCCACTTACATGATGCTGAAAAAATAGAGTGGGAGATGCTGGTCCTGATACTGTATTAGTCATTGTATCACTCATATCATGATGTTGTAATCAGCTCTCAGGATGAACAGTCCAGGTGCTCAAGCTGTGCTGCAATTTGTAATTGGAAACATCTTTGGATAATAGTTGTCTCATGAGTTGTTTTCTCCTCTTGTCACATTTTTTTAAATGTGATGTGACCTATAATTGAGTTTTCTATTAACTGCCATGCAATTGTTTTTTTTTTTAAACTTTAAGTCTGCTCCTGCCAAGCTGCTCTGTGAGGTTCATCCTGGGATGGGGTGGGATGTGTGCTTGGACATGGGGCAGCACAGGTCCTGTCCCTCTGAGGCAGCAGGCAGAATTCCTGCTGCATAATTTCGTTCTTTGAGAGAGGATCATCATTTTGATATCTACCCACAAAGACTCCCACTGTGGGGGGTATATTCTGATATTAGTATTAAATTATTCTAATAAGGGACAAAGCTAAACCAAGAGCAGCACTCCCTTTGTTCAGACAGATTCTTCCTGTCACTTCTCACCAAAATGTTACATAGCAGACACCTCAATAAGGTCTCTTGCAATATCCCAACATGCTACTAATAAGCATAACTTTTGCCACATCTTCAAATAAGTTCATAGTTCTACATATCTGGTTGGTTAAAGTGTAGTAATGACTTTTGTTGTTAGGAGGGTTTCTTTGTTCCAGGAAAGGGGGAGGATTTGGTAGCCACTTTTGAGAAATACTAATTAAATTTGGTCTAGGTGGAAGGTTAAAAATCATATAATCTCAGCTCCATTAAAATCACTGGTATGTTATAGATTACAAGGAGAAGCCCATGGTACTCAGATGTACATAATTTATTTAATTCATATTATTAATTAGGTATTTCAGATCTGCCACATACTGTTCATGGCCTTTACCGAGACACAGAACAAGTCTATATAACCAATAATCACAAAACACAGAAATCTTGATTATCTTTAATGTTCTCAAGTGTAAACTGTTCTTAATATATATTCTTCTATGTAATCTGGTCAAAAGGTTTTAAATTATGCAATAAGTGTACAGCAGTAACAAATGAACATGAGAGCTTTGGATGAATACTTTCACAGAGGTGAAGCAGATTAAAAAGTTGGATATAAGTATATAGTGCCTCTATTAAATATGTGAAGGACAGATAATTATAAAGGGCTTAATGTTGTGTGCAGGAACATCCATGCTAGGGGAGCACATGGCAGCCTGTGCATAGCAGATCAAACCTCCTGCAGCACTGGCCCCAAGGAAAGTAGTGTGGTTTAGAGAATTTCCATTTATTAAGGTTTCTCCAGTTCCCTTTATGGGGATGATCATTTTTTCTGTTGTAGGAACAGCCTGCACTCAATGGCTGTTTATTCTCTTGGCTTTTCCCAATGGTCTGTGGTAATTCCCCAAGTACGCATAACAAGGATGAACAGAAATTGGGACTTTTTTTTAACAAAAGGAGTGGAATTGCCTGTTATAATTTTGGATTATGATGATTACTGAAAATATTTTGAAATTTTAGGCAGTGGTTTGTTGTTGACCCAGAAGGAGCAGTGTGTCTCTGGCAGTGCTGCTGTTTATGTCACCTTCCTTGGCTGATCTGGTGCAGGGTGATATGTAAAAATTCAGGCCAGGTTTTAATTGCACTCTCCTTTAGAGGAGATGATTGTGGGCTGTTGAATCCAAGCCCCGTGGCTTCCTCACCCGATTTTGCTGGCCTGGCTCCTTTGCTGCCCTCCCCTCTCTGGTTACACACAGAGATATATCAAATATCACCTTATGCTGTACAGTGGCAGAGGCTGCCCAAAAAATTATCCTTTCAAGCCAAACAATTTCTGTGAGAAAATGTAGCTAATTCTTGTTCTAAATTCTACCATCATCACACACAAGGTCACTCTCTTCATCCCTGTGCATCGACCACCAGGATGGGAACTAAAACATGTTGGGGTGGCCCAAAATTTTAGATTTAAATTGCAAATGTGCAAGGAAAGTGCCAGCTCAGTTCCTTAATTGTTGGTAAAATATACAGAAACGTAAAATGCTTCCCTCAGATGCAAATTCTGCAGTATTTGACTGTGCAGAACCTTCCTTCCCTGGGAGTTTGGGTACTTAGTTAACGATGCAACCACGTGGCCATTTATTCTAATTAATGTGAATACATTTGCATTTGCATATCTAGCAGCTTTTGCAAGCCAAGAGACAGCCCACAGTGGTTTTACAGGGTGCACACAGATGTGCTGGTGCAGCACAGGACACACTGGTCAGTGCAGAACGTGGCAGATACCCAGTGCTGGAGGCCCCAGACTGTGCTCAGCAAATGGTTTCCAACATCTTTGACCCATGAGAGGCTGAATTCGCTGTGCAACAGCAGCAGAAACCATTTGTTCCAACAGAGACAGTTATCAGAAACTTGGCTAAATTATTCACATTAAAAAAACAAATAAAAAATAAAGCACATAGATGAGCCTCCTTGAACCTGCATAAATTAGAGCTGGCCCATTCCTCTGTGCTTTGTTCCCAATTGCTGTTACTTTCTTCTACAAGCAAGATTTTATTTTGGAAGTCACAAGTTCTTAGTTAAAACAGGTTTAACTATTTAGCATCAGATTCACCCACCTACATAAAAGTCTCCAACTGTTGAAGTTGTTAAAGGGACACTGTCAATTTCAAAACTGCACGTCTGTTTAAAAATGTTTTACCTTCTGTTGTTAGGAGTGATCCCTGAGGTTGGATACTTGAAAGGCATTAGAGAGAAAATATCTCCTTGTAGTATTTTCAGTATTATCTTTTTCACTGTTTTTCTCCCTAATTTGTCCAGGCCAATGACGTGCCCTGCTGGCCCCATGGGGAACTTGGGGTACAGCGTAACTTCTCCAGCTCCAAAGGGATTTTTTTACCTAAGTGACTGTTGTCCAGGTGATGCTCTTCTGTAATTTAAATAAAGGATAAACTATAAAGCAAACTCCCCATAGCATTAGCCTAACCCCTTGTGGGACACCACAGGGTTTGAATTCTGCCCTTCATCAACAACTCCACATCTACTATTTCTTACCAAAAATTAATTCTTTCAAGGACTGACCAGCACTGGAAGAGGAGATTTCAGTGGTTTCAGAGACACAAAAAAGATAAAGGGAGAAAAGTAGGAGTAAATGAAGAAGTAAGAAGATTTAAGGACACGAGATAAAGCAAAGGGAGATTAATACCGTGAAGCAGTGAGGGAGAAGTTTTGTGAAAAAAGGAATGAAAAGCTGCTGTTAAAGACAGTATTATATTTTGTATGCAGAGGGAGGCTTAGTTTGAAGTGGCATAAGGTAGCAATGATTTTTATGGTATTTCCATGCTTCTAAGTGTTTGATTTTGCTAACTTAACTTTCTTTTAGTGTATTTTTAATGTAATATAGAGATTTGGAATGTTTCATTTTTTCTGAATATAATGCATAATTCTGACTGACTCAACATTTAATTTGATTCCCTCTTCATAGTTCAGATTAGAGGACTTAAATAGAGCAGCATGATGTAAGTGAACTTTCTCTCCTGTAACTGCAAAGCCATGGGAGATTTTGGCTAAGTTCACATTCACACAGCTTTATCTCTGGTGGAATAAATGGAAAGAAGAGGTAAGAAATGCTGAGGGGACACTGGCAGGCAGTCAACTGAGCACCTCACACCACCAGTGCCTTGGGCTTCCCAGGCAGCACAGACAAGCAGCTGCTGGAGAAAGAAACTCCTGGGATGAACCCACTGAGTGGCTCATCTCCACATTTTTGCATACTGATGTGTGCTAAAGGGCACACATGCTTCTCAAAACAACACAAAGTTGCTGCCTTGGAGGAGCAGAACTGGCTCCCAATGCATTTTAGATGTTGTGTAAATTACCTACATAAAGCCCTGTTGTCCCCATGTGATCCTTTGCAGGTTCTAAATAAGCAAAGCAATGTGTCTCAGCAGCGGCATTTTTGGAATCATTGTGCTCCTAAGCTGTAAAAGAAGGCAGGATGTGCATTCAGAAAAAGAGGAAAGGGGAGTCTTTGGTTACTATTTCGTCTTTCTAGGATGTTCTGAATGCCAGCAGGGAGAGGAAGATGATTCTGTCCCTCTCTTCTGCTCCTGTGAGACCTCACCTGCGTCCAGCTCTGGGCCCCCTACACAGGAAGGACATGGAGCTGTTGGAATAAGTCCAGAGGAGGTCACGAAGATGCTCTGAGGGTTGGAGCCCCCCTGCTCCAGAGACGGACTGGGAGAGCTGGGGCTGTGCAGCCTGGAGGAGAGAAGGCTCTGGGGAGGTCTTAGGGCCCCTTCAAATGCCTGAAGCTGTAGAAGGACTTTGAACAAGAGCATGTAGGGTTAGATGGGATATTGGGAAGAAATTCTTGGCCCTGAGAGTGCTAAGACATTGGAACTGTTTGTCCAGGGAAGCTGTGGCTGCCTCACTCTGGAACTGTTCAAGGCCAGGATTTGGAGCAACCTGGGACAGTGGAAGGTGTCCCTGCCCATGGCAGGGGATTGGAACAGGGTGATCTTTAAGGTCCCTTGCAACTCAAACCATTCTATGATTCTCTGATTTTGTTTTTCTATAGTTTTTTTATTTTTAGGTATTATACATTGCAGTAATGAAGACTCATGTCCTCTTCCACCTCCTAAAATTAACTAAAGAATATATGAGTAAATTAATATTGGCTGGGATAGACAGCAGGATTAATGCCTTTTTAGGGACACAAGAGAAAGGAATAGACAGATATAAACATGTAAATGTGCTAAAGATCTATTCACAATCACAATTCATTATATGTCAATAAAACTGCCTGAATAAATGCAAACATTTAATTCTCCGAGAATGTAGAATTACTTTCTCTGTAAATAACTGCAGAATAGTGTTATCAGCCACCGGATATTTCTCTTCAGGACCAGTGCAAGGGACACTCATTCAGATTTCACTATTGCAGTGCACAAGACAGGAGAACTTTTATCAATATCATGATGTTTTTCTAAAAGACCTGGTTTTAAAGGTGAATTATGCATACTGGAAATTCAGGGAAAAGGGAGGCTGAATGTCTGCATGAATGACTTTTGCTCATATTCCAGCATAAGCAAGAATATTAATGAATCTTCTGAATAAAAGAAAGAAGTCCTGCATTAGCTGACACTCATTTTTCCAAAAGATATAACTGCCTTACTTAATGCCTGATCTAAAGCCCTGGGAAATTTTTCTCACTTCATTGTACTCCCATCTTCTCTATGGAAGACACACTTGGTCAAACTGTTAACAATTAATTAAGTAAATTAAGTACTTTGGCCCCAAATTCTTTCCAGTAAGACTTGAGTAATAATAATGATATCAGTGTGTGACATATGTGCAATGAAGTCAGCATTTGACATAATACTTCTGAAGAAACTTTCAGTGAAGTATGTACCATTAGTGATGATAAAGCTTAGAGAAAAGGTTTAAAAATTGCATCCTCTTACTTAGCAGATCTGATCCTGATGATCTCAGGGAGGCTGTCAGAAATATGCTTGACTCCAAAACATATGTGCCTCATATAGAGCTGCAGAAGGGCAGTAAACAAATAAAAGGCCTTAATATCATTTCTTCATTTTATATTTTCATAGTGACTTTCATGAGAATGTGACAAGTTTGTGGGGATGGAAAAGCAACAGACTTGTTATCCCTTAAATATGGTAGAGTTTTAGTGCAAAGAGAAAACAGAATCAAACTGAAAAAAATGCACAGAAGTCTCCCAGCACAACTGGAGTGACAGCCTTTTCGGATGAAAGGGAGAGAAAGGGACAGAGAAAAGTATTTCCTGTGCTATAATATGAATGAAAAGTATTCTAAATGGTCCAGAGGGAGTTGGAAAGTATCGTGTTGCCTTTGTTGCTGGTATTTACTCTATAAGTAAGATTTGTTTACTTGAAAATGAAAATAGATTAAGATAATTTGAACATTTTTCCCTGTTGTGGCTTTATGATGTTCACTGCTTTATTGGTGAGAAAAAGCTGAACCTGCTCTGGAGGTTTGCTTAAGAGCCATTAGTGTGCAGTAATTTACAGCTACTCAGAACCATGCATTGAGCTCCTAATTGATTCCTAATGTTGATACGCTTGATTGGATGTCAAGTTATGTGTAAAATTTATTGAAAAGAATCCTGTTCCTTTCCTCTCTCTAACACCACAGACACAGAGATACAGAGATGCAGGGTAGCTCCATCTATTTCCTCAGGCCTGAATTTTACAGAACCTCCCACCAAGACCTTTTCAGACTATACAGTCAGGATATCCTAAAACCTCTTACTAAAAGTAAGCCAAATAGAATATTGCCATGCCCTTTTCCCCCTCTCACCATTTTGCACAGACATAAAAAATGTTGCTAGCACCCAGAGCCAGAGCTACTATTCCCACATTTCAAATGAGCAGCTTTAACCTCATGAGCTTTGATATCAGCTGGAACATTAACCACAATACTTCTCCTTCCTCTGTGGGCTGCTCGAAGTCCCCACGGTGTTTTAAACCGGGAGTTACAGGTGCTGAATTGCCCATGAGGGATGAAAGAGTGACAGGTCTGAACTCTGCCATCCACTCAGGAGGCAGGGGATGGCACCCCAGGGAAAAGAGCAACCTGGAGAACAGCGGCGCTGCAGATGGTACCGTATGCTGCTCTCCACGGGATGTGGCAGGATTTTTGTGTCATGGGTTTGCCTGTATTTCAGGCCATGCCCAAAAGGATCAGCTGAGCAAAAAGTTTTTCTAACCCCAAAGGAAATTGCAGCTATTAATTTATATATATATATATATATATAGATATAGATATAGATATATATATGTAGACTCAGCAGTTGGAAAGCTAGATCGGAATCAAAACATTGAAACACACAAATGTTTATTTGCTCTGTAACTGGTAAGGGGGAAAAAGAAGTTATTTTAAGAAAGGTATTAGTTTCAAGCATTTGAAGCATTGAAAAGGCTGGAATTTTTGTTCTTTTGCATGTATGGCCAAGGAAGGGAAACTGGAGCACAAGTCTGAAGGGTCTAGGAGGGCTCAGCCTGGAGAAAAGGAGGCTCAGGGGGGACCTTCCTGCTCCATAAAATTTTCTAGAAGAAGGGTGTAGCCAGGTGGGGGTTGGTGTCTTCTCCCAAGTCACAAGCAACAGGACAAGAAATGGCCTCAAGTTGCACCAGGGGAGACTTAGATCGGATATTGAGAAAACTTCTTCACTTAAAGGGTTTTCAAGCCCTGGCACAGCTGCCCAGGGCAGTGGCGGAGTCACCATCTCTGGAAGGATTTAAAAGTCATGTAGATGTGGCATGGTTTGTGGTGGCCTTGGCAGTGCTGGGGAAATGGTTGGATTCAATGATCTTAAAGGTCCTTTCCAAACTACGTGATTCTGTGATTTTGTTCTATTACAGATGAAGAAGATTGGAGAGGACATAGGAGGGACCCAAAACTTTTGGCAAAGTTGATGCAGAACATCAACAGCGCTGTTGGGATTCAAAACCTTAGGAACACTTCTGTGTTTGTCTATTCATGCACAGAGCACTTTTTAATCTAGAAGGTGTCAGAGATACAGGAAAAAAATATACAATGTTTATAAAATTCTTTTCTTCTCCTCTCCAAAGATGAACTAGACAGAAAAAGAGTAACTCATATAAAAAACAAGGGGGCAAGATCAGATTTGACCCAAGTGCTTTATAAAGTTTCTCATTTTGGAGGAGATGTGGGATGATCTAACCAATATTTCTGTTTCAAAGATTAACTGAAAAAAATAGTTTTTAAAAGCAGTAATATCACCAAGCAAACAGGAAAACATCTCTAAAGTCTGTGACATGAAGATATTAATATTTCTTCCATGAACATCTTTTTAATGCCCCTCCTGAGACAGCAGAAGGATTGGAGCACATGTTCCCTGATTTCACAGTAATTTTACACTTTTGCCTGCTCCCCCCATGCCACGAATGCTGCGCAGATCCCTCCACAGCAGTGCAACGTGACAGAAACTCCACAGGGTAAATGCTGAAGAGCTTTTGTAACACCAAGCTGCTCCCCAGGAGATCTCTCAAAGGAAAAGCCAGACAATCCTGCAGAGCCCAATTAAGCCAGACTATCCTGCAGAGCCCAGTTCCAGGCTTTCCGTGGGTTAAGATGTGTTTTATTTAAAGGATAATAATTAACAGTGGTATCATAGAGGAGAGAAAATTTAGAGAAGCAGGAGTCATGTCTAAAATGGATCCTTTAAAAAAACCGACAATATTTAATAAGGATATTTTGAAGGAAACATTTTGCCTGTTATTCTTGCTGTATTTTGCTGTCTAAACATCCTACTCTGTACTGTCATCATGCTCATTTTTCAGCTGTCAGTGACAGAGACATGCAAATAGTGAAATAGCAGCATGTCCAAATTAGCTTATATAATCATGAATAGAGCAGAGTAAATAATTTAATAGGAACCATGTGTCTGGAAAATCTATCTCTGTGTTTTTCCTATTCAGAATATACTTGAAAAAGTTCAAAATTTGCACAAATGAATTCACATTCTGGTTTTGTATGGAGAATTTCCTGCTTCCAGTTGTGTCTTGAATACCTCTTCATTAGGTTTTAGTAGTTTATATTTGAGGCAAAGGCTGTGGCAGCATTTAGTGCTGCTGCCTGGGAACTGGGAGAGCAGGATCACATCTGGCAGGGATTTGGCCTCAATTCTTCTGTGCCTCTGACATCCCCCTGAAAGATGATGAGAATGTGACAGTCTTTTCCTGAAGCCCCGAGGAAGCTCCTTCCCTTGCAAAAGTAGGGAAATCGTGGGAAAGTGACTGTCTATGGTTCACATTCTTGGGTACCACCTAGTGGCACCAACTTTGTTAAGGATGGATGTGACTGATTCATAGAGCCAGGGTTTGGTTATCGGGATCTTCACATGAAGTTTGTGTCCTTAACAACTGATCTATCAGAGCACATTGAATGTGACCAAAAATAACTGCAGGAACCTTGTGAAAAGAAACTGGGCAAATATTCACTGATATCATACATCAATATTTATCCCAGTGGAATCACAATAATCCACTTCCCTAACTTTGTTGTTGTGGTTGCTGGATTATTTTAAGCCTTTCTCCTTAAATTGCAACAACTTTAATAGAAGCTGAGTAACTTTAAGAGAGTTTGCAGTTTACCAGTCTGCTACCACAGGCATGTTGTTACCCCCATGGAGAATACCTCTCAACTAAAGAGGAGCACACCAGACTCCTCCTGTGGGTTTGATGGTTTGATCCACCAGCAGTATAAACTACTGCAGACAATGCAAAATGCCTTTGTTTTATAGATTCTTTCCCTGGCGTCCTGAACGAAATGCATATCACTAACCTATTAAGTACAAATCGCTTAAAGATGTAAATTTTTTATGACTTGCTAAATGTTAATGTATGACTTGTAAAATGTTAAAGTAGTAAATAGCGTCTTTGAGCTCATACACATTAAATTTCATTCTCTAGCCCTGAGCATTTAAGGTAACAGTCACAGGGCATTTGTCAGAGAGATTTCCATAATCCTCGTTTACTTTAATTTATTGTTGTTAAAAAAAAAAAAAAAAAAGAAAGAAAGATAATTAAGAGTTAATGTCAGTAGAATAGAAAAATAGGCCTTTGACAAAGGATAATAGTTTCCTACTAATAGAGGACTGTTGAGATATTCTCTAAGAATAAATGTTATGAAATATGAAACACATGATACAATGCCACAATATGTAATTACAGCTATTTTATGTCAGCTGTTCTGAATGACTCCAGAAGACGTTATCAAAACCTGATTTATGTTTCCACATTCGGTACTTCTTGATTTATTGATGTAATAACCAGCTGAGAAGGTCTTCTCACAAAATCAATTTATTTGAAGTTTGCCATAGAAGCTCCTATATACCCTGCCTCCCATCTGCTTGAATATTTTCTATATTTAGAATAATATACACATAAAAATGAAAGCCACCAAGCGGAATTTGTTCTGGCTGGGAATATCAGAGGCTGATATGGTTATTTGTTGAGAAGGGAGCAAGCTAGTTTCCAGAGAATATTGATGAATGGTCTCCAGATACACAGCAAAGAGCTAAATTCAAAGGTGTGAAATTAATGTGACTGCACCTGTGAAAACTAGCCATGAATTTGTTCCAAAATGATATATTATGAATATGTGGTGATAGCAAAGATACTCATGGCCTTGGAAGAAATACTGTAGTAAATCACGAAGATCCTGATATTAAAAACCAACCAAACAAACAAGAAAATACAGGTGCTCTTTATGCCCCCTTTGCTTAGCTATTTTCAAGTTATCTGGGTATTTAGCATCAGATTTTGATTCTGTTATTCATGGAATATATTAATTTTCAGGGGCTGTTTAGGAATTTGTTCTTGCTGTCAGTACAGCTTCTCCCTTCAGGTCACAAGAAAGTAGATATGCTAAATATTTCCATCTTGTAGAATAAAGAGCATTCTATTTCAGTTTTTAATAACGTTTTGAGATCTATTCCAAGCGTGATTCATTTAAATAAAAATCAATAGGCTTAGCTGCTTCTTTTGAATCATTTAAGACAACATCTTTCCATTGGCTCTTCATCAGGGGCCAAATTCTGACCTGATTTATGCTCTAATTTACACTGCAACCCATAGCCTTTAGAGGATCTGTACATTGTGTAAATTAGCACAGATTTGACTCCGGGGGTATTTGATAAGTGGCATAAATTAAGAACAGGGAAAATCTGCTCTCTTTTAAAACCCCATAAAGGTCAATACAAAATTGAGAACAAGATACAGCCTCAAGTCTCTTAGTTAAAATGTATTAAAAGGTTTCACGGCGCAGTTTTATCCTCCCTGCCGCAATCTGCCCTCATTCTCCTGTCCCGCAGTGCCTCATTCACATCCACCACGCTGGGACACTGAGAGTGAGATGAGTCAGATTTTGTCCCCCAGAGGATCATATTTTGCACATTGTGTTGACTTCTAACTTGGCTGATAGCACCTGGCATCAGCTTAAGGCAAAGGTGACTGTGGCTGGAACAATCTTTTTAATCGGCCGCGATCCCACAGGCTGCAACTTCCGTCCGAGGGAAGGATTTATGCAATTGCTAATCTGGGCATTTCGTTATGAGTATTAATATTTGAGGACATCTGAGACTTATTCTGGAAGACAACTACATAAAAAAATTTAGCAGTACCGAGGAGCATTATTTCCTCTGGTTTTCTTTTTTTTTTTTCTTTTTCTAAAGAACTCCCTTCTGGCAAGAGCACCTTCTCTCCCCTGTACCAGTCAGCGTGGAGGGACAGGGATATTTGTGGCCAGTGTGGAATGCCGAGCTCTCTCTGGGTAATCAATCACTTCCCCTTGGTCACCAGGATAGTCAGGGCAGATTGCCTGCTGCCGTTTGTGCTGACAGGGGCATTTTGGCAGAAGCAGGAGGGACACTAAAGAGGGTGAGATGTCCTTTAACACTGCACAGTACAAGAGCTGAATGGAGAGATTGCTTGGAATTACTTATAGTTTTCCTAAAAAGCATCAGCTCTGTTTGCCTGTCTCCTTCACAAGGATCCCCAATGCTCAAAGCAATTCTCAGCTGTAGCATATCCACAATTTTTAGAAGGAAAAATGTATAAAGAATCACTCTTCAGCTGTCATGCGCAGTAATTCCAAACAGCTTAATTCACCAGCTTGGACTGAGTTTACATGCCCTGTGAATATAGGTTCTACTAGAAAATGTCACATGAAGCCACAGATTGTGCATTAGCTTCTTGTAGGACAATTGATATTTTCATCTTTTCTTTCTGGAAGCACTGACTGAGGTGTATATCATGAGATCCCATCACTGGAATTAAAGGGATACAGGAAATATTTTGACCAGTATAGTCTACGATTCATCTAAAACAAGAAGTAGGGAACCAGACACCAAAACTGAAATTTAAATTCAATTTACTCTCAGGCTGCAGAGAACAAGGCTTTCTGATGTGTGAACAAGCACAGCAAATAGCCCTGATGGACTGGGTCTGCAATGTGTTGTGGGCAGAGTTAATCATTGTGGGCTGAGGGGGTTTGAGCAATCCATGGATTCAGAGAGCAATGAATTCTTTTAGGTTTTCTAAGGAGAACTTTTTTTTGCAATGTTGAGAGAAGCACAGGGCTTATTACTCACACATGGTAAGTGATGCAAATGAATGCAAATATTTTGTGTGGGCCACAGTAGAGAGAATTTTACCTTTAAAGAATAAGATAAATTCCCTTTTAATGCCAGACACGAAACTAAGTTCAAGCACCCAAAGCACTCTGTATACTGACAAGTTCACAAATGCAAAATGTCACAATGGGCCATGTAGTTCCCAATTCTATTTCTGGTTCTCCAAGGAATAATTTTCAAAGAGAATTGAGAGGTTTTGTCCCTTTCTGAGTCATGCTTAACACTCCAGCATGCCTGGCTTTGCAGGAATTAGCCTTCAAACCTTATTTCAGTGGGTGCAGAGATCCTCTCTAGCTATGATTTCTAGCATTTGGTGCATTAATTGGTTCCTCTGCAAGCAGAAACCAACAGCAAGAATTGCAAACATCTCGCTGCAATACCTGAGCAGGGGATCCATGGAAATTCCATATTCCATCTACACACGCATTCATAATGAGCGTTGTCATTGCAGGGAGCAGCTAAACAATGAACTGTGATTAACCTCTGCTTGTGAAGTGCTGCCATTAATTTTGGCATTTATCGTGGAAATGATTCTGAAATTTTAGGAATTTGAATAATTTTATTGATATTTTCCTGAGCTTTTTGATTAGGAAGAAATGAATTATCTGAACATTCTAGAGTCATGAATATACAAGAGATGAGGAAATGTGACAATACTTTCCTCATTAAAATCAGCTTTAAGGCACAGGACATAGGGAATTAAAAAGCCAATGTAGTTAACGATTCATAACTACCTGATACTCTTTCAATCACTTTATCTAACATTAGGCTATTTTGAAAGAGACATAAAATAAAACCCTCAGCACACTTAAATTCACTGACTTCAAAAGCATCAAGATATCAATTATATTCTGATATTTTTGAGGAATAAAAATTTAGTGAGCAATAAATGAATTAATTAAAGTTTAGCTTTTGAACTACACTAATACTCATTTGGTTTCAATTCCCCAAGTTTTCCATCTGGGTTCATTTTCTGAGGTGGAATTCATTCTCATTTTACTGGACTCTATCAGAGTGGATTTTAGAGGTCTCTAACTTGGATAAATTAGACATGTATAAAAATTGGCCAGAGGATGAATGGGACAGGTGTTGGGGCTCACCTGTTTATAAAAGTCTGACAGTGTTTTTTTACCTGCACTTACTCTTAATTAAGGCAAGAACTAATTTTTTGCCTTTTTTTTTTTTTTTTGCTGCATCACTGTGAATTTCTAGAAGCTTATTCCTTATTAATGTCTTTAAAAAATAAAAAACAGACAAACAGTGACCCCAGTTTTATGCAGAATAGAATTCAAACAAGTTAGAAGATTAATTTTAGGAGCAGTAATTTTGACAACACATTTCATTCAATTAAGGAAAATTCAGATTTGTTATTAACACATACTCCATTCATACAAAGTCAGGTCCTTTTGGCCTCATGAGATCAAACAAATGTCAGATATTTGAGATGGAGGGATCAGTCCTTCCTGAGACAAAACACATGAGAAATGGATATTAAATATATCAAAAGGGAAGAAAAGAATGAAAAGTAATGAATATTGCTACAAAAGAAAGACAAAAATAAAATTTAATAGATTAGATAGTTAAGAAACAGCAACTCCCAACTGTCCTAAAGTCCACGGTGTAATAGAATGTCTACTTGTACTGGCAAATGTGTTGAAATAATAATTAAATGTTATACAGTAATTCTCAAATTAATATATGACATAGGGGAAACCATAGAAAGTGAAGAAAATATTTTAAAAAGTAACAAAAAGGGGAAGACAAAAGAGTGAAATATTTGCAGTAGGCTGACAACTTTAAATTTTTTTTATTAAAAAAAATCCCAAACCTTGATTTTGACTTTAGCCAAACCCTCAGCTAAACCATCTTCAGAAAGGGTCAAGAAAAAAAAAAAAATCATGGGGTTTAGTTAAAGAACACCACACAGGAGATAATTAGAAAGAATAAGACATCTTTTAGAAAAAAATCAAATCCAAATAGTGGGAATAATAGAAAACAGTATGAGTTCTGTCAGTTTAAATGTCAGGCAGACCTGGGCAATGTGAACGCCTTCTGCAAGCAGCAGGGAAAGGATTTCACAGTGCTGAGTAACAGCAATAAAACAGCTAAAGAAACTATAGGTGTAGACGTGGTGTGGGAAGTCACCACTAACTCGGAGTCAGGAAAGCCAACAAAATTCCAGGATGTGTTAGGGAAGGCATAGAAAGTGAAAAAGCAAAGTCATGCAGTGCTGTGTCACCTCACAAACCCACAGTACTCACAGCCCGAGCAAATACTGGAAAGGCATCTTGGAGTGGAAAAGTTTGGAGAAAATGACTGGAGGTTTAATAAATGGGATGGCTTCTGTGTGAAGATCAACAAAACCTGTGGTCTGGCCAAAAATGGCTTCTATTCTCTTCTACTCATGGTAAAGGCTGGCAGCATGTGGCCAGTGTCGTTTGCAGTGCTGGCACAGTTAGTCAATAACCATTTGTTTGTGTGATGCCAAACCATTGATAACATAAAAATCAGAAGCGATGCAAGTGAATTCTGAATAGTTTATATCATAGTTTGAGCAAAATTTAGTCAATTTGTCAGATCCATGATTTAAAGAGACTTTACATTATCAAGTGTTCTCTGTGCTTTGAATTTAGGATTTTTTCACATCTGCATCTCAGTACTATGCAGTAAAATGCAAGTGTCCAACTTTCCTGCCTTGGAAGCTTTGAGATTAGGTTACCACAAAGTCTCCCATGTAAATGTGCTTTCAGCCTCCTGGGTACAAGATGGAATTGCAGAAGGCACATGTGCTCCTGAGGGCTGTGAGTCATGTACAGGTTTTTCTAATGGCTTCTGACTTGGATCTGGGATGGAATTTTTTTCATCCATTAATTCCCAAATGCCATTTGATCTGCCCATAGGAAAGGCTGCAGATTCCCCTCAGAGAATCTCCTAAAGGATAGAAACCCTTCAAAAGCCATTCTCAGTGCTCGCATTCATAGCAGGACTTCCTAATAATTTCCATGTTTAAGAACATTTAATGTACCCAGATATTATTCCTCACAGGTAACAGAGAACAAATCTAACACAGATCCTCTTGATGGGTTTATATTTACCAAAGTAATGCTGATAGCAGAGAGATATTTCAGTGATGTTTCATTCCACACTTACTCTGCAAACCAGGATGATTGTGCCTAATGCAAATTAAATTGCAGATTACCCTGAAAAGAAGGTAAACAGCTAATGGAATGAACATTATTCTAGAAGTTTTTAAAGCTAACCTCTAACCCATCCTTGGATTGCATATGCCCAGGTTCCTGTCACACATTGGTGAGAGCTCCATTTGTCCCATGTGTGACCCTTATATCCAATACTGGTGCACTGAGATTTCATGAGAGGAAAGGTCGTATTTTAATCTACTAGATATTATATTTGAACAAGCAAAAAAAAAAAAAAAGAGTAAACCCATTGCTTTCTGACTAACATTAGATAATCAAACAAGAAACAGAGAGGATACAATTTAGTCAAAGAGAGGAACATTTTGCAAGCCACAAGTTCTCCCTTATAATAGTTTTTTTATGGCTTCACTTTAATTTTGTTTCCAAAAAGCAATAAAGCAGAAGTTGTTTTTACAACACAGACAGAAAATTGATTAATTAAGTGTTGATCACTGTCCAAGGGTACTTCAGAATTTCTTAACTCCTGCATAGTTAATACGAATTTTGTTTTTATTTTAAATAAAAATCCCAATAAAGATATTAACGGTTAACCTGCTGATGATTTACATATTACTGTGTGCTATTATTTCTGTTACAATTATCCATTATGTTCTTCTGTTTGCTCATACTTAAAAGTCAGACTTGGAACATTTTGGTCCTTTTTTGCATTGATTGCTCTTTTTGCTCACCTTAGGTAAACTACTGTATAGCTGAAAATGAGAATCTGAATATAATAGCATATTGCAAGCAATTTACTGCTTGTACTGCTCGTTTCAACTCCTTTTTTTTTTTAGTATTTTCATTTTCATTTTTTTTGACAGGAATGCAATTTGCATTTTCTTATTAATACTGATAAGAAGCCGGACATTACAGTTATTGGAAACACAAGTCAATTTGGTTTGCCCTTCAAACAAAATACTCTTTTGTTACGAGACTTGGCAGCTCTGCGGTGCAAGATTGATAGGTCTGAATGCTGAATTCTTTGTAACTCAAAGGTTACCAGCAAAGACTATTTATACTAAACCTGAGAGTGAATCGGATGCTACCTGCAGGTTAAAATTAAAAAAAAAAAAAAAGAAGAAAAGAAAAATAATATACCTGTGAATTTTAATCCTAAATCCTTCTGAAACAAATGTGAATTTTACCCAGTGCACAATAGAGAGTCATTGCAAAGGAGTTCTTGGAGTGATGTTGAAGCAGAAAGTACAAATGCACCTTCTGCAAGAACAGCAGACAAATCCTTTTTAAGGGATGGGGATTTTTATATGCAGTCCAGCTCATAGGGAGTTTATAGCCAAGGTCACATAACTTTATAGACAATGAAACTAGTGCCAAGCACATAATAGGCTGCTGTGCTTAGAATATTTGTTTTTCATAAAAAATGCAAGTGTAGTGCCTCCACTTCTCTTGGTAGGAAACTGGATATTTTATTTTTAAAATTTTGATAGGAAAAGACTTTTCCCCCTGTTTTTGTAGCTTTTGTTGTTTGTT